>SEYY01000140.1:36294-61294 GCA_009176605.1 Armadillidium nasatum
ATCTACGGAGTTTAAAAAATTTAAAAATATACAGTTCTACTTAAGATGGAAAGATAAATGAGATATGTTTTTATATGTTTTCGAGTATATAGATTACGAATTTGATCTTATTTTTTAACAGAAAGATTAAGGAAAAAATCCGTAAATTAAGATAAAAAGGACAAGATTTGAGACAGAGCAAAATTTAAAATCCATTTATAATAAAAAAATATCTTTGATAAAATATGGAGGCATATCTTGAATAGAGGGTATAAAATATTTAGTTATTGATTTTTCGGTACCTTGTACGGCATGTGAGAGTCTACGAACATATACATTGTATTGTAATTTAAGTAAACAATGTTTTAATTATTTTACAATCGTAAAATATTCTTAGAAAGTATGAAAATGTATCAGGAGTACAATTTAAAAAATTCGTGTGAAAATGATAATTACTATTACATTACTTATCGTTCGCAATATACTCAAAATATTGACAATAATTCGTTGAAGAATTCATCAAGAATATATTTAGAGGAAATTATTGATAAATTTTATAAAAACAATGAAAAGATAATGAATAATTATGATAAAATATTAAATCTCAATGACCAATTAGAACAGGCATATCAGCAAGTAAAATGTTCAAAATGAAAGAAATCTTTAAATGATCATTAATATTATTTAAGTTACTTCAAGCTAATATATATATATATATATATATATATATATATATATATATATATATATATATATATATATATATATATATATATATATATATATATATATTATATATATATATATATATATATATATATATATATATATATATATATATATATATATATATATGTTAATGTATCAAATTTTCAGAAAGTTTCTAACAAAAGAGAAATTACATTAAATGTTTACGAGGAAGAATGAAAAAAAAATATGTGAGATTAATAATTGAGATTTGATTAAGTAAAAAGAATATGAGTATTATATATTATTTTTTATATATATATCCTTTAAAATTATTTGGTATATAATTAGTATAAATCGTCATCAAATTCAAATTTTATTTCTTTTATCGGTTTATGAACTGCTTTTATGAATGTTTTTTTGAAAGGTTATGTAGATAATAAATTTGCATAAAAGATCTTCTAATTCTTTGAAATCATCACTAGTAAAAGTGTCTAAATTTATGAATTCTTTTAATCTATCAGTGTTTACTTCATTAAGTTTTGATAGATTTTGAATAGTCTCTATTTATAATAGAGGAAAAAGTTTATGAAAAATTAATTTGATGATAATCTCCACCAATATATTGCATTTTAATATCGCTTTCATTGAAAAATTTAATCTGCTCATCATTCAAGAGATTCACAAATCTTCGTGGAAGAAATACATTAGTTACTTCATCCTCTCTTACACGAAGAATTGCAAACATTGAGGGACCAAATTTTTTTATTTTTCAAAGTTTAATAACCTTAAAAGACACTTTCATTAAATCCGATAATTTCGTAGTCTTCTCGTAATCAGTTGAATAGTTCAAAATTTTTAATAGTTCTGATTTGTTTTCCATCTAATTATTATAGAAAAAAAGTTTTCATTATTATTATAATATATTATCTCCATATTTTCTTTACATTGTCGAAAACAAGTTCATACATATTTTTTTCATCTTTATATTCATTTTCATTAAACTCAATTTCGTCATCCTCAGTATACTTCATTTCCTAACATATATTTCTTCGAAATGGTCATTTAGATTCAGTAAATTGTATTTTAGAAACAATTGAATATTTTTTTTTATTCTATTCATTGTAGAGTATAAATTATCATATTTACTTATATATTCTGATTAGTATCTTGAGATTTTAATGTAATTGTATCTATAAATCCTTCATATGGCATAACATAACCAGTTTTTTTCATTCCTAATTTTATGAAAACTTTCCCGATTCTAATTTTAAATTGGTTTGAAAAATTACCGTTTCATAAGCGTATTTTTCTTAATTAATTTGAACTGTATTTTTATTTTTATTTTCTAGCATTGAAATCTGTTTATTATTCGTTTTTAAAACGTTTTAAAAACCATCTTTTGTTAAAACGTCATTATGCAAATCAAACAGTTGAGCTTACACTTCTTCAATAAAATTTTTAAAATGATCATCTTCCGATTTTAATTTACGTAATTTAATTTCTGAATTATTTTTTTCATAAAACTCAGATCAGGTTCATCAATGCTTTGTTTAATAGACTTTAATTTATTTTCAAATTCTTCATCTTTAATCTTTAAATTTTCAAAATTCATTTCCATCGATATTAAACTTTGATTTATCGTTTCTATATTATTTTTAAACTCATCATCTTTAACACTGATTTTATATAATCAATAAAGTGTTTATTTATACTTCCTGTATGTCTTAAAGTCTCATCAACTTTACTTTTAACTTCAGTAATTAAATTATCTGTATAAATTTTCGTAACATCATTTTCTCTTTCTGGACCTGCTACATTCACCAATTTTTTATTTTCATATTAAAATTACCTTTATCATCAAAATAAAATCCTATACCTGGAGGTCCTGGAGGTCCTCGATATCCTCGAGGTCCTTGTGTTCCTTCAGGTTCACTACCAAAGATGTTAACACTCATTTATTATAGAGGAAAAAAAAGTTCTTCTAGAATAGTGTGAAATTTTTTTTTCAATATAGTTCCTCCGAAAAGAATAAATAAGCACAAATAACAGCAAACAACCATTAAATTTTTGTATTTGATCTGTTGAATAGACAGTATCATATTGAGTATAATTTTCAAAATCTTTTGGAGGTTCAACACCGAATGAATCAAAATAATAACATAAATTTTTACAAGTCTTAAACCAACATGTTCAGTGAGTTCCTGAACCTTCAATTGAATCTAAATTTAAGATCCCACATTCCTTTTTATTTTTATTACATATTTTTGGAAGAGTATCTCCCATATAAATTCCTCTAAAGTTGGGAATTTCAAGTTTATTAACGTATTTCATAAAATCCTACTGACTCAATTCTTTCATAGGAATGTTCATTTTTTGGAAGGTTTCAAAAATAAACCCTGCCAGTTTTTCAACGAGGGTATGGTTTGAATATTAGGCCTTCTATTTTCTTCTAATTGTCTGTGAACTGCTTTTTTATCATTTACAGTCTTTGCAATAGCACTAGCTCCACCAGCAAGAGAACGATGCAGCTTGCAGCTGCTAATAATGTTGGAAGCCTGATTAAAAATCCTCTGTGTTTTGCCAAGGCTATTACTTGCGATTTACTTAATTTTAAATTAAATAGTATAATACCTTTTAAAAATCTAGTATTTTGAATTTGAGTTAAGAGAAGAGATATATTACCTTTAGGCTTTGGATTAATTCTAAATGATATTGAAGATTTTTTATTTATTGCATTAACTTTTTTTTACCTGATTCTGTGCAATATATACTTTCATATCGTTATACATCATTTATTTTAAGAGAAAAAAAAGTTATTATATATAAAATGTTTATATATTATATTTTTTATTTTTTTATTTTTTACTTTTAATGATTATTAGAAATAAATTGAGTTTTTATCTTTCCACATTCTGAGCATGTACCTGTAAGCATACTACTTTTAGAAGTCAAAACCTTCTTGAACATTTTCAGTATTTGTTGTTTTCCTACAATGAACGCAATAATATCTCATTTATTTAAGAGAAAAAAAACTAATAAACGATATTCATTTTATTTCCATCAGATTCTAATTTTAAAATTCTTTCTGATAATACTAATGCATAAGCCTTTGTAGGTTTTGATATATTCTTTTGAAAAGCCGCTGTTATTTTAATATCTGTAACTGAATTTTTTAATCTTTCAGATTGTTTACTTACATCAAATACTAGCAATGGATACAAATTCCGGTATTCTAATAAAGTAATAGAACAATTTTTTTCTTTATAAAGTATATGATTAAAATAATCCGATAACATTTTATAAGCAGTTGTATAATGATTTTCATTAAAATCAAGTTGAAGATTCCATTTCTGGATATCTTTCGCTATTTAATCGAACACAAGCGTTAGTTAAATTACAATGATCAAATATAGCCGGATTCATAGCTTGATTATCGTCATTTATTTCTTGAAAAGCTAAGATAATAAATCTAGGTTCCTCTGATCCGGTTATAACATTTAATCTCCAATCGAATTATTTTTGTCCTTGATTTACTTCTACAGATTCACACTGTCTGTTTAAGAAGTTAACATTTAAAACATTTTGTTCTGGATATCATTACTTAACTTAATCATATATTTATCTGTAAGCGTTACATGTGGAATTCTCCAAACTATTCTTGATAGGAAAATTTTACCATCCGGAACTTTATAAAAATCTTCATCGTTTTTATCAAACGATTTTAATAGGGCATCATTATCATGTTCTTTTCTTCTCAAAGTTAATTGATGTTTTATTCCATAAATTACTTTGTCATAATTTTCATAAAATCCGAATATATGATTTTAAGGAATTGCTACACTAAAATTTCCAGATAAGTTTTCAAATAAGTAATTGAATCTCGATATAATCAGGATTATTAAATTTTGGACATATTTTTTCACATTTATCAGGTGCCCACATAAAATTCATACCCTCTGAATAATTGATAGGATATGTTAAAAATCCTTTCATAGTTGACGTTTGCCCAGGATTTGAATATCCTTCAATGTTTTCATTTCCAAGTTGGTAATCAACTCTTGAAAATAAATACATGATTCCATTATTAATTAAATTTATGTATAATTCTTTTCCTGCTCCAGTTCCAGTTCCTGGTTGATCTTTCTCGAATGTTGATCCGTCTTCCTTTTTAAAGAACCTTCGATATAAATATAACTTCTAGAAGGTAGTAAAAATTCATCCTGATTTTGAATTGATATTCTTATATCAGTAGATTTATTTAAATTAGTTCCTGTAAAAGGTTCATAATCACGATATTCGAATCTTTTAATTGAATCATCCCTTTCTAAAGATTCTTTCCAATTTAAATTTTCTTCATTTATTATAGAGAAAAAAAGTTTATGTTGATTTTAAATGCAATCGAATAGTAATTATCTCTCCTCGAAGATTCAATGGTTTAAGATTTTGATCAGTAAGCCAAATATGAATTGAATTAATAGTTGGAATTGTAACCGGCAGATATACTACTGTATTGTTTTAGGCATTCATTTATCATTATTTATCAGGCCAAATATGAATTGAATTAATAGTTGGAATTGTAACTGGCAAATATACTATTATATTAGGTTTTTCATTCATTTTATAACCATGAGGAACATCGGGAAAGAAATTATAGAAAACTGGTTCTTGTATTCCATTAAGATAAGAACCTTCTATAATATCACAATTAACTAAAACAGAATTTACTGATAAAATGTCAACAATGTTTTCATCTTCGCGCTCACCAATTCCTTCAATGATATATCTTTTAAATCCTAAAACTTTATTCAATGACTGATTATAATGATCAAAATAAATTTTAATATTAGATTTCTTAATATGAATAATGCATTTCAAAGTTATCTCGTTTGCTTCAATGATGAATGCTTCTGAATGACTATTTTTATCTAATTCTTTTTTAATATAATCATTAATATTAATACTAATCACTAACACCCCCTCCTTGAATAGGGCTTTGCCTGTGAGTGGTGGTGATGTGTAAAAAAAGATAAATAAAAAAAATAGCTTTGATCTCATAAGCGCCTGTTGGAAATATTATTTCAAAAAATTTCACCATTGTATTCATGTACAAATCTATTATTTGATTCATCGATATTTGGGACTGAATTGTATATATTTATATTTAATAATGCTATTTCATACGTTTTATTCTTTTCTATTTTTATAGATGGATAAAAATTATTCAAAATATTTTTAAAATTATTCTTAAAAATTATTGCTAGATAACACAATGCTCATTTATTATAGAGAAAAAAGTGTTTAAAGATTCTATTATATATTTATCAAATATACCTAATCTCAATAGTTCATCATTTATAGCTTGTAACTCAGTAAAAACGTAAGTGTTACCCGATTTAATTTCTGAAAGTAAAATTCTATGTCTATTAACCAGCTCATTAGGATTTTGAAGGTAAATATTTAAATCCTGCACCTTGATTTTCGAAGATACTCCTTATATCTTATGTCCTTACTCTCTCATGTAATTCTGATGTTGTTTTTTTTTTAATTCATCAATCAATTTATATTCATTATAAATTGGCTTTAAAAACTTTACATATTTTTCACCTCTGTTGGATTTAACAGTTCCATCTTCTTTAAGAAATTTGAATCATTATTTTCTTATAAGTATCATAATCATTTTTAGAAACATCTCCAGGATTTTTCAAGGTTAGAAGTTTCCATGAACTTTCAGTAACTATATATTTTTGATTATTAATAATTAAATTATTACCATCAATTTTAACATATTTCATTACCTAATTTAAAATCAATACTTCCTTCAATCGGTTTAATACCAAATGCGTTAACATATTTTTTATAGGAAAATATTTTTTTCAAATACTTATCAGATATATTTCCAAAGTTCATTGTATCATACTTTGATGTACTAGGAGAAGAAGGTACATCTTCAATAGCTAAAGGAGTTCTACTCGTAGTTATAGCTGCTTTGACTTTGAAGTATTTCTTTTTTATGGGTAATTATATCCTTAATCGTTCAATAAGAGGTTGTATAATTTAATGTTTTCTTGATAGATATCTTGTTCATCTATGAAAAGCTTTTCTGAAGTTCTTTCCTAATATTTACGAAATCAGATTTTCTTTAATATTAACATATGCCATTTATTATAGAAGAAAAAAAAGCAAGCAGCGAAACAGCAAACGGAAATATGTTTCACGTTCCGTTTTACATATAGGATATCTGTTTCATAAGCGGAAACAGGCAAACAGCAAACAGCAAATATGAAACCATTTCGTGTTCTATATTTCTGTTAGGTCTTTATTTATTTATCCAAGTTGTAGTATTATATCCTTTCCACTTAACCAAAATTTTCTCTTTTTCTTTTTAGGTTAAGGTTAAGTTTTAGGTTAGGTTAGGTTAATATTTTTTCAACCTCAAATGATTCACTTTCATATTTTATCATTTCTGTTCATAAAAACTTCCAATTATGTCTTCATTATTCGTGTCTTTGATTTTGTAAGTTACAGGATTTGTTTTCAATATCTGAGATATAATAAATAACTCTTCTGTAAATTTAATTAGGAAAATAACCTTTTCTAAAATCTTCAAGTTTCCTGATGATTCTTACCCTATCACCGACTTTAAATATTGGTTTTTAAGTTTAGATTTAGTAGAAGGAAATGAAATTTTCATACACAATCTTACTATTTATTCGTAAAAGATCCTTGTTCAGGAGTCATTTTAATACTTCTGTGTTCACTTGTATTATAATTTTTTACTAAGTCTGGAAGAATATCAATAAATATCAATAAATCCTTTGTTTTGTTTTCAGTAAAATACTTCCACACTTTAGATTTCAAAGTTCTATTGAATCATTCAACTAACTGAGCTTTCGTTTCGTTTTCTGTATAATAATGTATTCTGTATAATAGTTTTTGAATAGTTCTTGAGTTGGATTATTTATGAATTCAAGTCCTTTATCCGTTTGAATTTTTTTTCGGAATTCTTTCTTTAAATATATTTTGAAATGCCTTCGCAATATCATTTCCAGTTTTCTTTTTAATAGGAAGAGCCCAAGCATATTTACTGAATAAATCTATAACTGTCAATAAATATCTTTATATTTTTATTTTTGCATGTCTACTAAATCAGACTGCCACTGATCGTCAACGCTAAACACAATTACCTTTCTTGTTTTAAATTTGTTTTATCGGTTTATGTTGTGTATGTACATTCTGACCACTTAACAAATCTTTAACTATCTTAGAAGATGATCAAATTTTCGTACAAGGTCGTTTATCCCAGAATATCCAGTTTGAGGATTATAATATATTTGTTTTAATTTTTCTGAGGGATTTCGGAGCTCATATTTACGTTTTTTAATAAACCTATTCCAAATCTTGATATCATTCCCAAAACTCCTGTTATTAATATATTTTTCATTTTCAAGAGTTAAGTTTATGGAATGAAATTTATAAACTTTTAGAATTGTATTGTGCATATACCTTTATTTAAGAGGAAATTTTTTTTAGGAATATAGATCTGATTGAAATTTGCTCGATATTTTCCCTCGGTTAGTGGTAAATTTTTATTTATTACAATGTAACTGAATGATTCTTTCCAGACTGTGTTACAGAACTCTCAGAATTCTTCCCAATTCTGTGATAAAAGATTTCCGTTGAAAAGATTGTATAAATCTGCTTTAGATAATGAAAATAAAAAATAAGATTAGCATTAAATACTATTGTTTGACGAGAAAGTTTATTATAATTTTGACTTATAAATAGAGCTTGTATTATTATGTCTTCCTCTAGTATAAAAATCTTCAGCTTTGCTTTGATTTTTTTCAGTCATAATATCATCGAATACAAATAAATTTTACTTCTTGTTATTGACATCTTTTGGATCTGGAATATTTTCAGAATCTTCAAAGTAGTTTACATTATGATTCGGTTTTCGTTTCCTTACTAATAAATGTTTTTATCATGGAATCAATATTTCCTTTTCCATCCTTTAATAAATCAAAATTTTTTTATTATATCTTTTATCGAATCCAGATTTTATTAGTTAATATTCAGGTTAGTGTAAAGACTTCCCGAATATAAAAAGGTTTTCATAATCTAACCATCCGTTTAGAAGTAGTTACCTCATCTTTCGTTTTTCCAATTCTCCAATAATTAGAGTTCTTCAACTTGGTGAAGGCAATAAGAATTGATGTTTCTAATTACTCTTTCCTACATTCTTCCAATGCATTAAAATGTTCTTCATTTATTATATAGAGGAAAAATACTGATTTAAATATAACTTATTTGATTCGTTTATAAAAATTCTGAGGGTGTAATGTTTTTTCATAAGGCCCCCTAGTAGGGAGACCTTATGATTATTTCTTCATATGTTAATTTATCTTATATTTCAAAGTTATATTCTATAGCATGAAGACCCTTCTGATCTTATAAAGTTATTCGGAAGTTTAAATAACGATAAAAATAAAATATAAAAACTAAAATATAATTTTTTAAATTATAAATTATGAATTAAACAAATAAATTTTTTTTTATATTCTAGCGCCAAGCCATGTGACTTAGCATTAATTTGAAATTATGAATTAAAAATTTTTTTTTTTTATAAATTTAAAATTATGAATTAAACAAAATATAATTTTTAAAAAATTTAAATTATAAAAATTAAACAAATATAATTATTTTAATTTAAAAAAATTCTAAATTAAACAAATATAATTTTTTTAATTTAAAATTATAAATTAATGATATATATTTTATATTCTAACGGGTTGTCATGCTAATTTAAAATTATAAATTAAATAAATACAAACCAGATTCATTTATAATTATTATATTATAAATATTATTTTAAAAATCATATTTAAGAGTTCTATTGAATTTTTGAATGGGGGCCTGAAACGGGTCCACATACATTACTTTTTCATATATTAATTTATCTTCTAACTCAGCGTTACATTTTTTATATCTTTGTATGTTTTATATTTTTTCCTTGAAACTAACTTAAGACTAACACGCATTTTATATATATAATATATATATATATATATATATATATATATATATATATATATATATATATATATATATATATATATATATATATATATATATATATATATATATATATATAATATATTTATATATATATATATATATATATATATATATATATATATATATATATATATATATATATATATATATATATATATATATATATATATATTATATATATATATTATATATATATATATATATTATTATTTTTTTCCTTACAACTAGCTTAATTACTAATATGTTGGCACCAACTTAAATTTTAACTTATTCTATAATGTCCTTGAGCTAATGTATTTATATTATCATCTAATATATATCGTTTGTTATCATTACTACGATAATGCTAATTTTATTTATCTGTGTAGTGAATACATTATGCTTTTTACTTTGTATTGTATTCATTTTTCGATATACAGTCTCATTTTCAAATAATGCTCTTTTATAATCTTCAATGTTAATTGTTTGATTGAATAACGCTTTTCTTTACTCCCTTTAGCTTTTTTAATTTCTTTATTTTCAAGTTTTAAAAGCGTATAATTTTGCTCTTAATCCCACAAATTCTTTAATCGGTTTTCCAGCTGTTTCATCTTTCATTTTACCTAATACCTTTTTATTCCTTTCTGAATATAATTTATGATCTTTTGGATAATCAGATGTATCAAACAGTTTTATATCCCTTTTTCACATCTTTATAAGCATCATTCTTTTGTATATAATAACATAACGAATCTGTATATGTAAACAATAATTTCGCATTTTCAATATATTTATTATTAACATGATTATAGTGAAAATCATACATTAAAGTTTTACTCAATTCTAAAATAAACATTCCTACATAAATAGGTTTATCAAACCTTAATTTAGTTTTCTTCATATGACAAGCTATTAAATTTTCTGAAAATATTTTAAAAGATTCAAAGTTTGGTTTATTTAACTAATTTTCTGAGCTTGCTCTTTATTTTTAACTAGTTGTACATCTACTCTATTTCTTAATATTTTCCATCGTTTTTCCAAACACTGAGTTGTTCATTAATTTATAGAAATCTTTCTCAAATTCATTTTTCGCTTCTTTTCTTTTTCGTATTTAACTCTATATAGGATTTCATCCAATCGCTTTGATCAAATTCTAATATTCTATGCACTTTCTTTAATTTCAATCCTAAATTTAAACACTTGCTTTTCAAATTTCTATAATGTATGATATGCTTTTTTTTATTATTTAGATTTGGAACTAATTTTGACACTTTATCTAATTCTAGATTTTCAGCCGCTAATGGATAATCGTTATGCAAATCATGTAATTCTTTCGGGTATTCTAAATCAACTTCTAAAATATAACCTTTTCTAGCTTCATCATCGATATCTAAAACATCTATATCATTTACATTCTTTCATCCCATTTAAAATTTTCCTGTAGGTAAATACTGAGACATTGCCCAACCATATAAATTATTAGCATCTAAATAAGTGATATAACTATGCGGTTTATTTTTATCATAACTTTCTTGAATATATGGATTATTCGCTTTTGCATATCTATGTGTTATAGTGCTTATTCCACCCCTTATACCTCTTTCAAAACTTAACAACATATCTGGATCTGTAATCAAATCTAATTTTATTTTCGTTTCTTTTAATAATGCATCCCAAGACAAACCTAGCCATGTAAAATAAAGAGCTGGATCTAATTTATAAGTATCTAAACACATTGTCCTAAAATTTTCAAATACATCCGCTAATAATAACGTGTCCGATTTTAAATATAACATATGATAATCTCTAAAAGTTTTACATTTAAATTTTTTCCAAATATTCTGTGCGTGTTTGTAATCCTCATTTGATATGTCTTCATTATTTAAAATACTATAAAATTTCTGCTTTATTAGGTAATTTTTCATAATTAAATTTTAATATATCATCCATCCAATCATATGGGTAAACACCTTTCTTTCTTAATAATTTAAATTGATCATCTTGATAATATTTTGATAAATTTTTAAAATTTTCATCAGTTAGATTTGATGCTAGTTTAGCTAGAGATGAAGACATGAATCTGAAACTATCGATAAATCTCAACTCCATATTAATCGATTTTGAAACGGTAATTTCACCCACTTTTATATACTGACTGAAACTTATATAAGTTTCATCTGTTTGAGGGATTGCTTTCAATTGTCCATCTACTAAACCGAAATCTTTGACAAATAAATGAGCATCATATTTAGATAAGTTATGCATTATTATTGGAATAAATTTAGGATTTCTAATTTGTAAATTACAACTTCTATGAGCAGGTCCTCTATATTCTCCTGTTAAATGATTATGATCTCTTACTTTAAAATCGTTTTCTGTATATTCTCTTTTACATACATAACAACGGTTTGCATTTTCATGATTTATTTTTTCTTCCGAAGTTAAATTCATTGGTTTGTTTATTTCCAATAATTCATAAATTCTTTTTGATTCTGAAATTAAATAATTCTGCAAACGTTTTAGACGAATTTTCTCCTTCATATATTTCGGAACTTTGAATATTCATCTATTCCCATTTCGTGTAACAACACCAACTGTTTGTTTGATGTTTCTGTAAGTTAATGGTATAAGATTCTTTTGGATTTGGTTGAGTGGTATGTATTTTTTGTAAGGTGCTTTCAAAATCTGCATATATAACAAATGGATGTTTGAATTGTTTATAATGAAGTCTAAATTGTACTTGACCTTCTGATAATTCCATTCTTACCGGTGTATGAATACTGCATTCTGGTAAATGATTATTTAATAATTCTTTTTTATAAAAACTAACTATGCTACGAAATTAGCATGTTTATTTTTTAAAGTTTTTGTGATTCTTAATTAATGGAAATAATATTTCCTTCTCGTCTAATCCGTATACGTTAACGAAACATCATTCTGATTTTTAAATTTATTAATCTGATTTACTTTAACTGGGAATTCTATTCCTTTGTAATTATATTTTTTAGATGCTTCTCTTACTTTTGTTGATAATCTGTTGTGGATTTCTTTCCTCTAAACAATCAGATCTTACTATACACCATTTAAAACATTCGTAATCATTTTTATTTTGAATATTAATCAATCCATAATTTGGGTTTTTATATTTGGCTGGAGTTTCAATATATGAAGAAGCTCTTAATGGTTTATATTTTGCTACTTTTATTTCAAATTTCTAAAAGTTTATTGATAATCCATCCTGATTTCTTCTATTGCAAATTTGCAGAATTTTTCTTCAATTTTATGAATCATTTTTAGTGTAGTGTTTTTTTATTTTAGTCATATCAGTTATGCTTGTTATAGTTCCACTGTTAAACCAATCATATGATGGAAGAACATCAGGTAAAGGTTTATAAAATACAATAAAAATAGAGACTCAGTTTTAAGTTTTTCCAATTTTGCTCCTTGAACTTTTCTTTTCAATAGTTTTCATCATATTATTAATATATATCCTTGGAGCAATCATTTTTATGTTTGAATAACAGTATGCTTTAAAATGATCTTTTAATTCCTTCACGACAATTTTTATAATCACACTAAATTAAATTTCTCTGATGAATTTTACTTTTCTCATGAATTTTAAGATTTAGAACGCTTTTATTACACATTGAACACAGTTTCTTTTTATCATTAAAATAATTTAAATTAAGCAATGATTGAATTGTATTTCTAATATGCTTATTACTTCCTTCATGAATTTTAAAATTTTTAATAGTTGTGCAACAGACTTCGCAGAATGTCCTCTGTCTATAATTAATGATTTATTTAAATTTTCATTCTCAGATCTTATCATTTTTATTAGAGATTTTTTTTTTTTATTATTGTAAATGGATTTTAAATTTTGCTCTGTCTCAGGTCTTGTCATTTTTATCTTAATTTTTATCGTAAAATATGTTAAAAAATCTACGGAATTTTTCCATAATCTTTCTGTTAAAAATAAGATCAAATTCGTAATCAATATTCTCGAAAACATATAAAAGCATATTTCATTCATCTTTCTCTCTTAAGTAGAACGGGATATTTTTTAAAATTTTTAAAATTTTTAAACTCCGTAGATTTTTAAACAATTTTTGAATATTGTTTAGAAATTATAATTTTTTTAATTTCAAATGTAATTCTACTGAAGAGATTGTAATAAAATTTGGAATATAAGAGTATCTCTCATCCATTTCTTCAACTTTGCTCTCTTGTAAATTTTTCCTATGCTTTATAATTTTCAGATTATTATTGTTGATTACGTCATTACATTACATTATTATTATTTCACTGCATTCATGAATGCAGTAACTTTTTAAACCTTTCTTATATATATTTCACGAGTGCAATGACTTCTTTTAACTCTCTAAAAATCTCACCTCACAAAGAAGCAAACTCGGGACGTTAGTCAATAAGCCATAGGCACAACTAGCATTAAAAATTTGGAAGTTATATTTATAATATATTTCTTCCTAAAATTGATGTAACTCGTTTTGTATCCATTTCTCGATAAAATGCATAGATAATAAAATAAAAATCTATTGATTCTCTATAAAATTCTTCAAATACATTTTTCCATAAGATGATTATTTTCCTTATAAAAATAAGAATTTATTTTTATTTTCACAATAACTCGTTTAGAATTTATTTTACGATAAAAATGTATAGAGAACAAAATATAAATCATTTAATTCACTATAAAATTGTTTAAATAAATGTCTTCATAGGATGGTCATTTTTTATATAAAAAGAAGTTTTTTTTAACAAGCCCACTTTTGCATAAGAAAACTGTTCGAATCTCTCATGAATATGTCTTCCTAAACCTTTATAAGTAGTAGGGAGAACGATGAACGAGCGAAGTGGGTGAGTTCCAGCATATCTCCGAGCGAAGCGAGGTGGTGTGCTAGTACCATCGTTTTATATACTACTTATATATATATATATATATATATATATATATATATATATATATATATATATATATATATATATATATATATATATATATATATATATATATTTTAGGTGACTGGAGTATGAAGCTAAAAGAAAACGAATTTCAACCCCATTCCGGATTGTCGGACGACACAAAGATTGTGTTACCCCTTCAACCGACAGTCCCAATCCACCACGTTACAGAAGAAACGGAAATAGAATATACGGAAGACTTAGACGCACCGTTACCACCTTCAGGACAAGGAACTATTCCTGATTCGGAAGAAATCAATGATGTTAAAGTTATTCAGTATTTAACTGACTCTGAAGTGGATCAAGTTGAGCTTACAAATCTACCAGCGTTTAAATTTGCTCCAACCATGGGTCGTACACCTAGGGTTTATAAAATAAAAAATAAGGGTTTTAAGCCACTTACATTTAAACAAAAACTAAACAATGGAGAAGGTGAAAACATAATTGAATTAATCAAAAAAGAATTGAACTTAACACATTCGCCATTTTCAATTCGTTTGATAGAAATAGACGATCCGTATGCTGATCGGTACGACGCTCAGCTGGAGAATGCGACAGTAATCCAAAGAGGACCGTCTATGGTAGAGGCAAGAGATATGACTTCAAATGTTGAAGATGGTTTAGATATGTTCGTTCAAGGTTCGAGCAATACCTTTATAATAGTACAGAAATTTAACGAAACTCTTAATAAAAATTTAACATTAAACGATAGTATTAAAGTTCAGTCTAATATATCTATTTCGATTTTAACAACAAAAACTAATAATTCAAGTAATATAACTAGTATTTCCTCTACAAGTGGCACAACTTATATTAGCGCAACTAAAACTACACCAATTTCAAATACAACAATAAATACTACAACTGATGATACCACAACAGTTAAAATTACATCCAACATCATTGATGGTACTACTACAGTTAAAACTCCTCCCACCACTAGCACTCCTGCTAAAACCTTTTCTTCCCCTACGTTCTACTCTAGATCAAGGTCAGACAGCCGTTTAAAATTAACCCGAAAAAAAATCACTAATAGTCATAAATAAAATAAATAAATTAATAATTTAATGCAAATAAATTTATGCAGAAAAAATTAAATTATTCAAAAATACTCTCAAACCAAATATACTAACCAATTTTAAAATTAATTTTAATTAATTCATAGATAACAAATAAAAATGAAAAAAAGACCTTTATTTTTATTCATTTTGAGCTTCATTTGTTGAAACGAAAAGGAAATTATCTTTATTTTTATACTTTTTGAGCTACACTTTTATAAATTATAAAAAAATTTTATTTTTATACTTTTTGAACTACTCTTTTATCAGTGGAAAAGTCTTTTATTTTTATACATTTTGAGCTTCACTTGTATAAAAAAAAGAAATGATCACTATTTTTAAAGTTTTTCAGCTACACTTTAATAAATGATAAAAACTTTTATTTTTATACGTTTTTGAACTACTCTTTCATAAATGAAAAAGCTTTTTATTTTTTATACTTTTTGAGCTTCATTTGTATAATTTGTCTTTAAATTTTATTTTGTAAAAATATATTTTTCAATACTTATTTTCTTTATTTTTCCTACTGACAAGAAACTGGAAATTTTAAAATTTGTAAGTACAGACAGACAGAAAATAATATTGGAACACTATTTATGCGTAGCAGAAAATGTCCTAGCGAATGACAAAAATTTCATTTTTTTTTTTTTTTTTTTTTTTTTTTAATTTATTTATTTATTTTTTTTAAAGAATAAATTGACATATTATTGCTTAATGCATAATATGTCTTTTACCCTTTGAAAATTTTGTTGTGACATTTTTCTTACTTGTCACAACGAATTGTTAAAGTTTTTTCACAGTGCAAATATGACTTCGCCTTATATTTGTGGTTCAACCATCCACAATTCATTAACTATTGTATTTCATCCGCCTGCTTTCTTAAAGACTAGTAGTAAAATATAGGTATAAGAAGGATTACGTTATGAGGGTGAAGGAGGAGTTCTGGGAGAAGAGGGGTCCAAGCGAAGCAGAAACTACCACAATATTTCCGCCCATGACAATTCTACCAGCAAGGAGTAAAACCTTCGAGAGGGTGCAATCTTTAAAAAAAAAAAAAAAAAAAAAAAAAATATTATTAGAAGGTATGAGTTGAAAATTTCAGTGTGTTTGCATTTTTCTCTGAAGTTCTAGATTCATTTCTGGCGTTTTTCTGAGATTCTAGAGGCTTTGTAAGTTATTTTGGATCCAAAGTTTAAAAGAAATAAAAAAAAAAAAAAAATAAAAAAAAAATGAACAGCTGGGGTCAAACCACTGATCTACATGAGCTGAAAATTAAACTGAATAATCTTTGCCCAAATTTCTTGCATTTATGATAACAAATTTTTGATATCCCGTCTTGGAAAAAAGCAATAAGCACCTGAATTTTTCCTTGAAAAAGAAATTTGCGAAAATCCTACCCTTTCAGAGAAAAAAACTTTAAAAAAAAACAAAAAAAAACGCTACCTAATTTTTTTATTTTTGGAAATTTTTTTTGAGGAGGGACAGGGCTACAACTTTTATTTTTTAGTTAGTATATTATTAAATATATTTTTTAAAAATTGTTTGAATCGAGATATAGCCCAAACTTCAGAATTTTTGAAATTTCTTCAGAAATGGACTATTTTTGAGGTATATCTTGAAACCAACGAAGAACATTGATTAAATTATAGAGAAGAATTTGTAGCCCCATCCTTCTTCTATACACTCACCAAAAATAAAAATGTTTTAGTTTTTTTTTTTTTATTTTATTTTTTATTTATTTTTTTTTTTTTTTTTAAAAAGGTGGATTTTTTTTTCAAAAATTTTTTTTCCGACAGTGGGTAGTTTTGGGCTTATAACATTTTTTAAATCAAGGAATAAAACTTTGTTAAGGCTTTTGTAGCAATAAATTCTAAATAATTTCAGGTCATTAAAAATGGTTTTTTAAAAAAAATTTCCAAAGTTTTTTACCGTTATATCTGAAAAACGCTTGATTATTTTTTCACTGGGAAAAAGTTATATACGCTGAAATTTTCAGGAGAATCGGCTAATTTTTCTTTTATAAAAAGGGAAAATAATTGTATATATTGTTTGGTGCTGGGAAATATTTATATTTAGCGCACAGGTGTGCGAAAACCAACCAAGTAAAAACAGTCACAAATAATTCCAAAAGAAATCAAAAAAGGCAGTTACACAAAAAAGTTACACAGAAATAGTTCACAAAAACGCAGTTAAAAATTAACACTTCTTCAAAAAAGCATCGAGCAGCTCAGATATGGAAATTAGTTCCAATAGTTTGCTCTTGTTATAAAATAACCTTAAAGAACAAGGTTCCGTGAAGTTCTTTGAGAACTTGTAAACTGTAAATATTATATTTAATTTTTTTAAAGAACTTTTTTTAGTTCAGTGATGCAAATGAAAATTTAAGAAGAATTTGGTAGCCATCCATCTGCAGGCTAACGGGAGGTTCAAATACAGATGGTTCAACTCACAACATCAATAACATCTGGCTCGTCTACAAACATCAGACAGACCAAGAAAGGATTATTTATAACTTAAAGGTATGTTTTCGTGCAATCGGTGCTTGTGCGTTAAACAAAGTTATATTTATAATTTTAATATTATATTCCTGGCACCTTTAAGTCCGAATTAAAAATAAAGGTTGAAACTATTAAAATTAATCTTAACAATTTTAGCTTTGGCATATTAACTTCATTCGTGCTAGGAGTCGTATATTTAAATTTATAATATTAGCCGAAAGAAGTTGGAATTTAAAGTTTACTTTTATAAAATTTAAAAACGTTTACGTTTTTTCCATTGCTAAATTGTTTATTTTTCATATTTAGTTTCGACTGGTGGCGAATAACTGGGTGAAGGGAAAACTGCACTGTCTTCAAGAAGTTTTTCCTACAATTCAAAACTCTAACATCAAAGGAAGAAAGGCTCTATATTTTTGAGAATTTCATTAATTAAAAATTTATATATTTTTTGTTGTTAGTTTTCTTTGGATTTCCCCCAGGTCAACTTTATTTCGCTACATGGAACCCCTGGCGGGACTGGAGGTGCATTGGTCATGGTTGCAGATTTACTTCCCTTCGCTTGCAGTTGGTAGGCTATCATAAAGTTTAAGCGGTAAGCTTTTCTATATTTATATTAAAAAAGTTCTCTTACTAAAAATTTAGTAGAGGTGAAAATTTTTTCTTGCAAAATTTAAATTCATATTTTTCTAGAACGTTTAGTTCAAATATTTACATTTATATTGTGGAAATCATATATTTAAAAATAATTCGAACTTTGTTTCATATTGAAAATTTTCCTCTGAAATTAGTAAATTTTCTAAAAATTTTTGTGCTTCGATCTTTCACGTTGAATCTCAAATTATTCATATTTGAAAATTTTCTTACTAAAAATTAAACTCTTATTGACTTGATATTTTGGAGTTATTTTTATATATATATATACCTATATATATATATTTATCAATTTGAACTAAAACTAGTCCTAATTTTAAGTTTAAAATGACTTCTACTTTAAACAAAGATATCGAAACTAGGAAGTATTTGCGTTCGCAAATCACTAGACTTAATAATAATATTATAAGCTCTATAGACAGTTTTTCAACTTTAAAGAAACAACAGTCATTACAAAAATTAAATTCGATCGCTCAGAAAATAGATGATATAAATTCTAAAATTTCATCTCTAATTTGGGATGAGTCAAATGAAGATAATCAAGACTTATTTGAAAAAGAGATGAGTGACTGTGAATCTTACGAAGATAAAGTCATAGAGTCTAGATCTATATTAGAAGAAAGCTTTAAAGTCGGAATCTATCCATAATGAAAATTCTGGTGCACAAAATCATTTAAAACCACCCACGGCTCCGTTACCCAAATACAGCGGAGAAGAGGGCGAAAATTTAGAAAAATTCTTTAGTGATTTTGAAGCCGTAATGAATAAATATAAGTATTCATCCTTTGAAAAGTTTATAATATTAAAGGGTCAAATTTCAGGAAGAGCTGCTATAATTATTTCTTCATTAGAAAGAAGTAAACAATCTTACGAAGAAGCAAAAGATCTTCTTTCACAAGCGTTAGCTTCTCCTTTGCAACAAAAGTACGAAGCTATTCAGAAACTCCTAGATTTAAAAATGTCATATTCTAAAGATCCTTACGTCTTCGTCAGTGAAATGAGAATCATTAATGAATCATTTAAAAATTTAGAAATTGACATCGATACAGTTTTGCAATTTTGTTTTTGGAAAGCAATGAACGAAACGTTGCAAAATCAGTTTATACAAATAACAAATAAAAATAAAACCATCTCTTACAGACATTAATGATAATCTTTTTCCAGCTGTCGAAAGATATATTGAAGTTACCAAAAGATTCGAAGAGAAGAAAAAATTGCATACGAAAGGTAATCCTTCAAAATATGCTCAAAAAATAAATGAAAGTACGACAAATTATGCATCTAATGTTGTATATGAAAAATCTGGAAAGTTTAAAAATTGTGTTCTTTGTACTAAATCAAATTTTATAGCAGACCATTCCATTTATTCATGCCCAAATTTTAAATCTGTAAAAGAAAAACATGATAAATTAAATGAGATTAAAGGATGCTTAAAATGTGGTTATATTTCACATTCCACAAAAGATTGCAAATTTAGATTTAAATATTCTTGCAAACATTGTAAAGGATGGCATTTTGAATTTTTGTGCTTAGAACAAGTAAAAGAAAATGAGCAAAAGAAAGGAAGCAATGAGCAAGATGCAACAAAGGCCAAGAAAAATAAAGTTAAAGTAAACAACGGAGTGATGTGGTCAACTCAGGCCTTTTCAGTCCAGTTTGAACAGAGATTGCATTTTACCTACATTTTCTTGCAAACTTGAAAACGGTACAATGGTGAGAGGTTTGAAAGATTCTGGATGCCAATTGAATTTTGTATTGCAATCAGTATTAAAAGGAAGTAAATATACTGTATTAAATGATGAGTTCTCTTTAGTAATAAATGGGTTTAATAGTTCTAAAGAATATAGAAACTAAAATAGTAGAATTAGAAATGAGATTTGGAGAAGCAGTTCACAAAATTAAAGCTGTGTGTGTTCCGGAAGTTCCAACAAATATTGACCTACCAAATTTAGGAACAGTCGTTGCAAAATTTAATGAAAAAGGATATAGTTTGGCAGATTCATTTCTTAAAGAAAATTCCAGCCAAATTTCCAAGGTAGGTTTTATTTTGGGTACTGATTCAGCTTATTGCATTCCCGGAAGTATGGTTGTGTTTGGAGCGCATACACCTTCATGCTATTTAGACACTCCAATAGGAGTCATGTTAATGGGTAGCATTGAAAACTTGTTAAGAAATTGTGAGCTATTTCTTCCAAATATTAAACTTGAAAAACATTTTGATAATGAAATTAAAAATTATTCTAGTTTTCTTACAGGCAAGATAGAAAGTTTTACAGAAGAGGAGATTGTAAAAGAAGCCCAAACGCAAGCTAACTTTATGATCATAGATGAAAAGGGGAAGATAAATGAAAGAGAACTACAAAGGGCTACAGATGAAATATTGGAAGGTAAATGTTCTTCTGTATTAAACTATGATGAAGAAATAAATGAGGAAGGTGGCAAACTAAACGAAAGGTTAGTAAAGTTTGTTTTAGATAATACAATAAGAGAAAATAATGGTAGATTAAGAATGCCTCTTATGTGGAATGGTAGTGTTGCTCACTTATTAGGAGAAAATTATAATTTATCTAAACAAATTCTTAAGTCAAATATTAAACAGTTTCCGAAAAATAAAGATAAACTCTTAATGATTGACAAAGTTTTTAAAGATCAAGAGCAATTAGGGATAATTGAAAAAATTGATGATTTAGAAGAATTTAGGAATGAGTTTCCCACTCACAGTTTTATTCCACATATGAGTGTAATAAGAAAAGATAGAGAGACCACAAAATGTAGGGTGGTTTATTTGTCAAACCTATGCGAAAAAGACCCTCTAAGCAAATGACAGTAAGTCATAATCAGGCCATTTATCCTGGTCCAAACCTGAATCAAAAACTTGCTACTTCTGTACTTTCCCTACGTTTCGATCAATATATTTTATGCTTCGACCTTGTTAGTGCATTCTTGCAAATTTCATTAAATGAAGTTGATCAAAATAGATTAGCATTCTTGTGGTTTAAGAATGTCTCAAAAGGAAATTTTGCAATAGAAGCTTTTAAATTAAAGCGTTTGCCTTTCGGAATAACTTGCTCTCCTAGTATTTTAATGCTTGCGCTGTATAAAATATTAATCTTAGATTCAGAAAACGATGAATTCAATTTAAAAGAAATAAAAAAATTGATTTATTCCTTAAGTTATATGGATAATTGTGCCTATTCTTGCAATGACATTGATCAGTTGAAAAAGGTATTTAAAATTCTAAATGATATTTTTAATCCATATCAGTTTAAATTACAGAAATTTCTAACTAATCAAGAAGAACTCCAAATGAAAATAGACGATGAATCAGATGAGAAAACTTCGGAAAAGGTAAAATTTTTCGGTATTGAGTGGAATAGGATTCACGATACTTTAGCAACAAAGAAATTGTTTTTAGATCCTGAAGCGAATACTAAAAGATTAATTCTTCAGGCAATTGCTAAAAATTTTGATATATTTAATTTTAATGCCCCATTATTAAACAGAGCTAGACTTTACCTTCATGAACTTCAAATAAAGAAAGACATTGGATGGGACTCCAAGTTATCGCCAGAACAAGTACGTGAGTGGCGAAATATTTCCAGACAGGTAAATTCTTCTCCCCAGGTACATGTAAAAAGGTTCATAGGGAAAAGAGAAGGAAGATTTAGATTGGTAGGTTTTACTGATAGTAGTAAAGTAATTTATGGTACAGTAATTTATATTCAAGATCTTTCTACTCATGAAGTTAGTTTTTTAATGGCTAAAAATAGAATCATTAATAAACAGTTAGAAGGTAAAGGAATTCCAAGTTTGGAGTTTCAAGCTATTGTGTTTGGAGCAGAATGTTTAATAGATATTTATAATGACTTAAGAGGTCCAAGTTCTGTGTATCCTATAGATATTTGCGAGTTACATTCTTTATACTGATAGTATGGTTTCTTTAAACTGGATAAATGCACATATTAATAAATTAGGAAAAACACAGCAGAAAAGAACTGTTTTTATAGCAAATAGACTTAACCATTTAAATAAAATTTGTGAGACTTTTCCTATAACATTTACATTCATTTCAGGTTTTGATAACCCAAGTGATGCTGTAACTAGACCTTGTAGTTACAAACAGCTATGTAAAACTAACTACTTTTCAGGACCTGAATTTTTATCTAGGAAAGAATCGATGAGTTTGGGTCAAGATCTTCCAAGAATTGTGATTCCAAATCCAAATTTGAATTCTCCTTCAAATAATACTTCACAGTTAGTTACTGTAGTGGAGGATGGAAATGAATCGCCGGAACATTTAGTTCCTCTTGAAAGGTTTTCAAGCTTTCAAAAATTGGTAAATGTCCACAAATATATTTTAAAGTTTATAAATATTTTAAAATCTAAAGTAGGTCATTGTAAAAATGATGAATGTGATACTGATGAAAATTTCTTTGTAAAAGCTTGTAATAATGTAATCAAGAAAGATCAAGCTATTCATTTTTCAGAATGTTTTAAAGTACTTTTCATCCAAAGAAAAACAGTATGCCATAATGCCTAATATAATTGCTCAATTAAACATTTTTCCAGATGAAGACCATATACTGAGAGTTAAAAGCAAATGCAGTAGAGGTAAGGACAAAAATAGGAACTATTTTCCTATTTTGCTCTCAAAAAAGAGTACCCTCACTAAATTAATAATTATGGACTTGCATAAAAAGCTAGCACATGCTAGTTATTATACGTTAATGTCAGAATTACGTAAAAAATTTTGGGTTCCACAACTATTTTCTTTAGTTAAGAAAATAAAAAGAGAATGTGTAACTGAATTCCCAAGTAATTAAATTAAATCAAAGTCCTTATAGAGATTTCCGTATAAACCCTCCCTCTATACCGTTCAGATATATTTTCCTGGATTACTTTGGAGCTTACAATATTAAGACTGATAACAAAAGAACTAAAGTTTATATTTTATGCATAACTTGCCTTTGGAGCAGAGCTATAAATTTGAAGATTTGTAGAGATTTAACTGTAAATAACTTTTTAAGAGCTCTTCAAATGCATATATTTGAATATGGAATCCCAGAATATGTAGGTTCAGACTTAGGAAGTCAAATCGTTAGGGCCTCAAATATTATAACAGATTTTCTTAAAGATGCAGAAACTCAGAATTATTTTTCTGAACAAAATATAAAGTCTCCTGTATTTGAACAATATTTTAAAGGTAATAGTTCGTTAGGATCATTAGTAGAAAGTTGTGTAAAAATTTCAAAAAGAGTTATATATGGTTCTATAGGAAATAATTACCATTTCTCATATTAATAGCATTATTAACAAAAGACCTATAGCCTTTAAGGATGCTCTAACAAATGATGATCCTGATATTCCTGATCCGATCACACCAGAACAACTGTTGAAAGGTTATGTTCTTCCATCAGTAAATGTAATACCGGATCTTCAATCAATTCCAGATGAAAGTTGGGAAGAGGATCCGGTTACACAGGTAAAAGAAAATTTTTCTAAACTTAGAAAAATTAGGGAGAATTTAATTAAGATTTATAATGAAGAGTTTTTAGCGACATTAATTGTTCAAGCTACTAACAAAAGCGGAAGATACAAACCTAAAGTACATAATAAATTGAAAGTGGGTGATTTGGTGCTTCTTAAAGAAAAGTTTTTGAAATCTTCAGAGTACCCAATGGGAATAGTAAAAGAAGTACAGACCAACATAAAAGATGAAGTAACAGGAGCTAAAATTTTAAAAGGTAAGACAAAAGAACTAGTAAAAAGACATGTATCATCATTAATCCCCTTACTTAGTGTTGCAGAAACTACTCCACAAATTGATTCAGATTCCCTAGAAGAATTAGATAATCAAGAATTAGATCTCAAAGCAGATTCAAAGAAAAAGAATGTTAGAAAAGCTGCCATCGTCAGCACTGAAAAAACTAAACAACTGTACAAAAGTGATCTGGCTTAAAGTAAGCATTCAAATTTATATATTTTTGAAATTTTTTTCTTCGAAAAATTTCATCTTTTTAAATTTTCTTTTTTAAAGAAAATTTAATTCCTGTCCTCCAGTGTTAGGAATTTCCCTTTTTTCTTTTA
>SEYY01000140.1:83794-91294 GCA_009176605.1 Armadillidium nasatum
TATATATATATATATATATATACTGTGTACTGCGTGTAGTGTGCATTGCAAACTTATGCAAAATTCATTTCCAGGCCTAAAAAGGGATGTGTGTGTGCGAGGGGTAGGGAAGTCCCACAGCCCACAAATTAATATAATCTTAGATCATCATACTGACGTCCCTGCAGACCCTTGATTCAAAATTTTTAAAAAACGTCTTATATATATATATATATATATATATATATATATATATATAATATATATATATATATATATATATATATATATATATATATATATAATTATATATATATATATATCAGGAGCGGCTCTCATTGAAAATCAGCTCGCAAAGTATGTCATAAACATGCCGAGCAAAAAATGCTTTAAATATGTGAAAACCTGTTGAAATATGATTTGACAATAACATTACTCGTATTATTAAATATTCGAATAAATTATCAAATAAGAATATTGTTTCTTCTCAAAATGCTCAAAGAAGAAGAATAAATTCTCTACATTACGCTGGCTTGGACATGCTATGTTCATTGGAGAGTAGAGGGAAAGAAAAGACCTGATCGTTGAGAAGGGGAGATGACGAAAGTTTTAAATACTATCTCAAACATACAAGAACACATATATCTTTGGTAAGAATATTCGATCATATTTATATCTGACCTGGCTTCCTTTTTTATGTAAGCTCTATTTTTTTAATATATGGAAAATAATAGAATTTAAACAAGGAATCCTTAAATGAAATAATCCTAGCAATAAGACTTCTTGACCTAATCTCTCGATGAAGGATACTCTTCTTCACTTTTGAAAAAGGGTGGATTTAATTTTGGTATTCGTAGCATAAAGGAACAAAACAAATCATTGTAGTTATCAGAGCATAATTTAGGTAAATGGAAGTTGCAAACGTTTGAGTTCTTTTCAAAATAAATGAAAAAAAATTTATAATAAAAAAAAAAAAAGAGACAAAAATATAATCATAATAATTTTTTTAAAAAAAATTTCTTGCCCTCAAACACACATAAAGTGAAGAGTTTGCAATTAGAGTTTTGGTATTACCTACGTAACCATACAAGTTTTCTTTCTGTTAATATCAAGAAGATGTTTACAATAGAATTTTATATAGAAGTATGAATTGAAATCGTTCCAAGATTAAAAAAAATGGGAAATCAAACTTCATTTTTGTCCACCTCATAAATTCTTTGGATTTTAAATAGAAAAATTTACTCTCCTATCTCCAATTCTATAAAAAGTCGGATTGAAAACACCAAAATTACTGTTAAGATTCAAGTTTCAGATCACCACTAAGAAAGAGTGAAGGCTTAACTAAAACTTACTGTAAGTTATTGTATTAAACATAACAAAATAAGAAATGAAGTTCTGAAATAGAAGAAAAAAATTCTAGTTTTAAATTTAATAATTATAATTGAAATTTTGAAAAGTCTTTGGAAATCTCCATCCAATTTTCATTATCTTCAGGTACAGGAAGGGAAAGAAAGGAAAGAAAATTTAGAAATTGTCTGAAAAAGAGAGAGAGAGAGAGAGAGAGAGAGAGAGAGAGAGAGAGAGAGAGAGAGAGAGAGAGAGAGAGAGAGAGAGAGAGAGAGAGAGAGAGAGAGAGAGAGAGAGAGAGAGAGAGAGAGAGAGAGAGAGAGATCGCTTGCAGATATGGTTTTAAATTTATTACATATTTATACTTATTTTTCTTCAAGGGAAAGCAATATTCAGAAGCAAATATCTGAATCCCTTATTATTATTATTATAATAATATAATATATATATATATATATATATATATATATATATATATATATATATATATATATATATATATATATATATATATATATATATATATATATATATATATATATATATATATATATATAAGTAGGAATTTGCACCACATAAGTATAACACTAAAAAGATTTTGCTATATAAAAATTGATCGTTTCTATTTAATTTCGATAAAAATAAACATTATATATATATATATATATATATATATATATATATATATATATATATATATATATATATATATATATATATATATATATATATATATATATGTAGGAAATGAGAATATAATTTCATGTTCAATCTTGTCTTGTTTAAGAAGGTAAGGTTTGAAGCTCTAACATCATTTCGTATTGGGTCATGCTTAGTTGAATACAGAAGGTCATTGTATTTGGTTGCTTTATGAAACATCATAAATGTGAATTGTGATATTTTGAAATGAATTGAGATAGATGCAAATGTGTAAATGCAGCAGACTGCTTTTGTTGCAAATATGGTGAATTCATTGTAAAAAATGGTCGGCGGTCTTTAACAACCACAGTTAAGAAAGCATATTACTATTCTTTTGAATGTCACATTTGGAGACCAGGATAAAGATTGAGCTCCCATATATTTTGTACAACTTGCTACACAAATTTCATTAAATGGATGAATGGAGAAAAATTACGAAGTATGCCATTTGCTGTATCAATGGTTTGACGCAAGCCTACTTAACCACTTAGAAGACTGATATTTCTGCCTCACAAAGATACAAGATTTTCAAATAAAACAAAATCAAATATAGTTTATTCTTCTCTTTTATCTGCAATTCGACCAATACCAAATAAACCTGGACTTCCAGTGCCTAAACCACCAATGGACTTGGAAGGATTCAATATCCTGAAGAGGAAACGGTTGAGGAAAGTGAAATATCAACATATTTGACCCGTTCTTCGTTCCATTTCATGAGAGCACATCCCATTTCATCTACAAAGAGAGCTCTACGATCTAGTAAGAGATTTAGATATCAGCAAAGGACAAGCTGAACTCTTAGAATCTAGGCTGCAGCAGTGGAATTATTGGCAACATGCACTAGAATTTCAGTATATAGAGAAAGGCATGAGCGATTTTCAAAATACTTCACCATGCAACGATCTGGTATGTGTGTGTCCGAATATTGACGGTTTGATGGCTGAACTTGGTTTCAAGCATGTCACAAAGGAATGGAAACTTTTTATAGACTCCTCAAAGACAAGTCTGAAAGCAAGTATTGCTTCATAATGGTAATGCCAAGCCTTCATTACCAGTAGCATACTCAGTAGATATGAAGGAAACATATGACAGTATGTCAGTTTTAATTAATGCATTACAGCCATAAAAGATATGGTTGGAAACTCTGTGGAGACTTGAAAATTGTAGGTATGTTAATGGGACTTCAGGATCGATTCACCAAATACTGCTGTTTCCTTTGCCTATGGAACAGCAGAGCAAAGGACAAGCACTATTTACAGAAAGAGTGGGCAAAAAGAACTAATTACGTTCCAGGACTTGAAAATATTAAGTATCAACCTTTAGTTGACTCAAGGAAGACATATCGCTTCCTCCTTTACAATATAAAATTAGGCTTAATGAAAAACTTTGTGAAGGGAATGGATAAAAATGGAGATGGCTTTTGCATATCTCAGGACTCAGTTCCCTGCTTTAAGTGAGGCAAAATTGAAAGAAGGAATATTCGTTGGCTCACAGATCAGAAAACTCTTGAAGGATGACACTTTTGAGGAAAAAGTTAACTGCTTTGGAACTATCTGCTTGGAGGGCATTTAAATCAGTGGTTTTGGGATTTCTAGGTAACAACAAAGCTGAAAATTATGAAGAGTTGGTAAGAAAACTCTTGGACAGCTATCAGAAGCTTGGATGTCGGATGTTACTAAAAATTCACTTCCTGCATTCCCATTTGAATTTCTTTCCCCATAACTTGGACCCTGTTAGTGACGAACAAGAAAAAAAAATTCCATGAAGACATCATGACAATGAAACACCGATATCAAGGAAGAGTACATCCTAACATGATGGGTGACTACTGCTGGTTCTTGCTAAGAGAAGATAAAACGCAGCATAAGAGAAAGAAATGAAATTTTGGTAAAAGTTGTTTAAAAATAAATTTTCTTGTAAACAGTTTTTGTTTAATGGATGCATTGGATGTTTCACTTTTTTTACTTTAAAAAAATTTAGGATATATAATTATCTTAATATAATATATATATATATATATATATATATATATATATATATATATATATATATATATATATATATATATATATATATATATATATATATATATATATATATATATATATATAGTATTATATAGTAAGAACATTATTATTTCTCATTATTAAATTTGAAATGGCCGATTTTGTTAATATTTACCTGTATTTTTTAAACATTCTGTTGTCACACAAAATGGTACGTGTTACGAAGATTTTAACATCATTTTCGTAATCAGCATGATCAATTTAATGAAAGAAAATCACTTAAATGTTCATGTGGCGAGAGAAAAAAATTTAAATATTTGTCGAGTAGCGTAATTAAGGTGAAAAACCTTTCGCTTGCCTTTGAAATCCTGCGTGCGCCTCACACTAAAAATTTCCCCAAATCAAATAACAAAAAAGGACACTTAAACAAACTGTAAAAGGAGACACATTATATATATATATATATATATATATATATATATATATATATATATATATATATATATATATATATATATATATATATATATATATATATATATATATATATATATATATATATATATATATATATATATATATATATATATATATATATATATATATATATATATATATTATATATATATATATATATATATATATATATATATATATATATATAAACCATTTGTGTAAATTAGGCCACGCTTTCAAACCGATCAAAAAAAAAAAAAAAAAACGTCGCTTTACAAAAACGCTCTTCTCCCCCCCCCCCCCCCCCAAGCCTATTTCCACCCTTTTTACCTGCTGTCGAGATTAGAATTGCGAGAAACGAGTTTCCACGGCTCTTTTAAAGGTGAAATTTTGAAAGGGAACCGTTCGGTCTCCGACGAAGGAGAAATCCCGAAAGAAAAACCAGCGTTCAACTCTTTTCAATAATACTTTATATACTCTTTCGCCTTTTATTACAATACAAAAATATTCGGAATGTATTTTCATCTTTTCCAATATCTTCTTTCTATTGTTAAGAGAAATTTTTCACCATATATATATATATATATATATATATATATATATATATATATATATATATATATATATATATATATATATATATATATATATATATATATATATATATATATATATATATATATATATATATATATATATATAGTAGTTGAGCATCAATATCGTCGGTCAAGGAGATCACAACTTATATTCCTTAACCTTACCCCAACACCTCTTAATCCCCCAAAAAACAATTTATAAATACTTACAAATAATTTTTAAAAATACAAATAATTAAATATAAATGTAAATAATTAAAAATATTTAAAGTATTAAAAAATAATTAAAACTTATTATAAATAAATAAAATTATTTAAAAACAATTAAGAAAATAAATAAATAAATTAAAAGAGAATAGGAGAAAAATATAAATACAGCCCCAACCCCCTATTTCTCCCTACCCCACACCTCCCATCCCCAACCTACCTCCCCTCCAACCCCCCAAAAAATTTAAATAATTAAAAATAAATACAAATAATTAAAAATTTATTAAATTATAAATTATTAAAATTAAAAATAAAAAATATTAAAAATAATTAAAAATTATTTTATTTTAGAAATTAAAATTTTTAAAAAAATTATTAATAATTAGTAAAAAGCAAATAAATAAATAAATAAATTGAAGAAAATATAAAATGCATCCTTACTCCCCATACTAAGCATCCCGTTCCCTCCAATATGAGTGAGTCCATATAGGTGAATTCCAGGAAGGGACGCTTCCTGCTCTCCAGGGAGGCTCAGATAATGGCCAACTACTAAAGGTGAGTACACCTATCTCCATTAAAAGTGTTTGTATCCTCAGGGGATAAGATCCTTAAAGAGTTGGGTTTCAGCTCTTCCCATGGAAACGCTCGTTATCCTGTCAGTTCCGCCGACCGCTCTGCCCGTACATGCGCCCGGTTTTAAATAACTCCGTCCGCAGAGAGATATTATTATTATTATTAAAATTTTTATTATTATAATTAACTTATTTCATGCTTCTTTATTATTATTATTAGTATTAGTATATTATTTTAATTTATTTTATATTTCTTATTTCTTCCGTCGAGCAAAGTCTTCAGTATAGGTATGAGGGCGTTTGGCCTAAGATTAGGTTTAAGTAGGGATGGAGCGATACCAATAACTTTAAACCACCTGATATAACTTAAATATATAATTCTTTATACACAAAATTAATCTTCTTAAGATTACAAAAGAATATATTAAATGTAATTAAATAGGAGAAACTAATATAAAGCACACAAGTATATATACTCAACTTTATAACTCATTTGGATACCAGAAACTACATAAAAGAAAAAATTAAATTATTACTGTTGCAATATTAAGTTTTATATTAGAATAAATTACTACGGAAAACAACCTTTAAATATAAAGGACATTTGATAAGATAACAATAGATGAAAATTTACCGTTATGCGATCACATTTTCGTCTGCGAAATACTGATTCGAAAATATATTGAAATATATAAATATGCATATAAATATAACAATAATAAATGTCAATGTGACAAATAAATTAATGTTATTTATGTTATTTAAGAAAATAATAATAAATATTAATGATATATTTCACCTGAACTTAAGTCATGAATAAACAAGTATTCTAATTTATAGCGAAAAAAAAACTGTGATTCGTACACATGCAATTTGAAGAAAAAAATACTATATTATAGCTAGGATAAATAAATTAAATTAGTTATTTAATATAAAAATATAATACTTGTTATATATATATATATATATATATATATATATATATATATATATATATATATATATATATATATATATATATATATATATATATATATATATATATATATATATATATATATATATATATATATATATATATATAATATATATGAAAATAAAGGCTTAGAAATAAGTAAATGCTAGAATTTAAAATATAAGCAAAAAAAGGTAAATATATAAATTTTAATAACGGATCTTAAAAGTTGTTTTAAGAAAATAATACCAAGTTAATATAATAAATAATACTTAAAATGTTTAATAAATAAAGTTAAACCTGATAATGAAAATTGAACAATAAAATACTAATAAAATTAATATTTAGGGGGTAACATTTTTATTTGGAATTACAGAAAGTTGATTTAACCTTTTGAGATGAAAAGTGGTTTTTATATTAATAAACTAGTTATTTATAGGATTATAAATAGCTTATTATACTGTATGAATAATAATTTTAATAAAAAAATATTATTATATTTATACCTTTTGTGCCTAGAACCTTAAAATAATCAATTACGAACTATAACAAAAAATGAAGGAAAAAATCAAATAGGAACAAAAAGTAAATGAAAACTTATAAAATAAAAAATTTCATATAATATATATATATATATATATATATATATATATATATATATATATATATATATATATATATAT
>SEYY01000140.1:93794-98310 GCA_009176605.1 Armadillidium nasatum
TTTACTAGGAAAGAAGCTATCTCAACTTTATATATATATATATATATATATATATATATATATATATATATATATATATATATATATATATATATATATATATATATATATATATATATATATATATATATATATACAGAGAGTGAGATAGCAATTAGACTGATGAGAGGAATCCCGAAGGAGAAATTAGCTCTGCTTCGTGAATATAAAACAGAGTTACAGGATTTCTTCTTTAGAAGGTTTTCATTTAAGAGTACAGAAAAACTTTTACATTTAAAAATAAATAAAACTCATCACTGGGATATCTTCAATGTGCAAATGTATTACTGCCATTATAATATATATATATATATATATATATATATATATATATATATATATATATATATATATATATATATATATATATATATATATTATATATATATATATATATATAGGATTCTTTTTAAAACTTAGACACCCAGAACCCTGATGCGTCAATCTATGGTTTGCGAATGAATATTGTCTTAAATGTGGCTTGAAGAGTTCCACGGAATTTATACTTAAATAGTTTCACACGGAACTTGTGTTTAAGTTCACTGATGACAGTATAGGGATTTTACATGGAACAAAATCACAATTGATTCCAGAAAACTCATCAATAATAAAACATTCTCTTTACTGTCAGAGCAGAGTTCCTCCTTCTCACCATAAAATAGAAGGTTAGTTTTCATAAGAGTTTCGAAATAACGAATCACTGTGAATCGAACACCTGCAGTCTAACATATAATTCCTCATCAATAACAGACGTTTTGCGAATAATTAGAAAATCAGTCAAATTTTAATTTTAATACCCAACCTTCTATTGTAGATCTCTTCGTACCTTAAAGTTTTAGTAAAAAGTTTTATTAGATGCTTTTAATATATAGGAAAATCTTTTTAAATGTGCCTTATTTTTTTTTAATGTTATTTTGTTGTTGTTCTCTTACTTAAATTTTTTTTTTCTTTTTTTTAATCTTTTAAATTTGCAATATTTTAATTTTTTTTTTTTTTTTAATTTTTTAAATTTTTTTTTTTTTTTTTTTTTTTTTTTTACATGTGACTCCTTCCCTTCAAAATGAAAATAGATAGTTATGAAACGTCAGAAAATAAGTAACAAAAACTATTTGCAATATATATATATATATATATATATATATATATATATATATATATATATATATATATATATATATATATATATATATATATATATATATATATTATCAGGAGGTGGGCATAAGCGCAAATAGCGCAAAAGCGCAATTTGCGCTTTAAAATTTTTTTCCGCTTTTGCGTTTTGCGCTAAATTTCGAAATGTGCGCTTTTGCATTTTGCGACTTTTTAAGAGCGCAAAAGCGCAAATTTGCGTTTAAAAAAAAAAAAAAATTTTGCGCTTTTGCGGAAGTTTTTTGAAATTAGCGCTTATTTTTTTCATAAAAAAACAATTTTGGCTTATATTTCAGTTTCTTATTAATCAGCCAAATTTTATTACTCTTTCTGCTAATTAAAAGTTAATACTTAAACTAGGAATGCCGATAAAAAAAAAAAATATCGATATTTAAAAATATCAAATTCCTCGATAATAAAAGAATTGTTTATATATATATATATATATATATATATATATATATATATATATATATATATATATATATATATATATATATATATATATATATATATATATATATTTATGGTTTATTTTTTTTTTGGAACAAAAGCTTGTCTTCCAATATTTAATAAAAAACTGACAAGGAGGTAATTTCCGAGTACATCGAAATAATGACGCCTATTGCTGTTAGGTTATATGTTGCAGGATGAGAAATGCGTACGCGGGGGTTCTATTGCCTAACCTCTTCCTCCTCAAGGACAATCTCATGGAATTGCAAAGAGAGGTGAAAAAAACTTAACTATGCCAAAAGCTTAGTCAACTACTTACTAAAGCAGCCAAAGCCAAACAAAGGAAAAGAAAAGGGATTTGAACCGAGGCTCAGCAGGATTTTTGATGATTGTGATTTACTTATGGCAACAGCTCTGCACCCTCACTTCAAACTCGGAGTGGCACATAGGTTAAATGAGGGGAAGTATCCAGCTGTCAAGACGAGGATATTGGAGGAAATAAAGTGTAATATTGCATCGAATTTTACTCCTCACATCAAGGCACTGAAGGTGATGGGAATGAATTGAAATGACCCATTTAAGGGAGCTATTTTTATAATTTAGAACAAAATTTAAGCATCTCTTAAATAAATATATTATATATATATATATATATATATATATATATATATATATATATATATATATATATATATATATATATATATATATATATATATATATATATATATATATATATTAAGAGTAGAATGAGGAGTGAACTGGTGAGAAGTAACTTGGGGTGGAATCAATTTTTGAATGCATAGAAAGAAACCAACTGAGATGGTTTGGTCACGTGAAGAGAATGGGGGAGGGAGAGAGACTGAGAAGATGCTGGAATGGAACCAGAAGGAAGGAGACCGGCGGAAAGACCAAGGAAGAGATGGATGGAGGCGGTAGAAGAAGCATACAACGAAGGAAAAAGACACTGGAAAGGTGGAAGACAACCGAATGTTTGAGGACAGAAATGCGTGGAGAAAATTTTGGAGGGTAGCACCCGACAGGCGTCAGCACCGGTTTGGACGGTTGATGATGATATAATATAATATTTTTATATATATATATATATATATATTATATATAATATATATATATATATATATATATATATATATATATATATATTTTTTTTTTTTTTTTTTTTTTTTTTTTTTTTTTTTTTTTTTTTTTTTTTTTTTTTTTTTTTATATTATATATATTATATATAATAAACTGACATAATGTCAAATGAAACTTAAAAAGATTTCTTCTGATACCATTTCTAAATTTTTCAAAGAAATATATCAGCAGCACCCTGGAGGAGAAGTTGCGGCAAACATAGCTGGGATGCAGTAATTACCAATTTTTTTGTGGAATACCAAGAGGTCTGGGTGACTTGTTTATAAGTATAATAAAATTACCCAGCTCAGCGGCATGGAGAATTGTTTAGTCAAGGCTCTGACATTCTAAGACCAAAGAGGCAGCCATTGCATCCAGCAATTTTTGAAAAATTTATTTTCATGAAAGGGAATATGACCCTTTTCAGAATGCAAGAGGAGAGCTACGAGGAGGAAGAGATCATAGATGGCTGAATAAATAATAATAAATTCTTTTCTTTTTGTTATATATTTACATTTATCAAAAAAATTTAAAAAAAAATTTACACCCTAGCGCTAATTTTTTTTTTTTTTTTTTTTTTTTTTTTTTTTTTTTTTTTTTTTTTTTTTTTTATTTTTTTTTGATTTGCGCTTTTGCATTTGCACTAAATTTTTGAAAAGTGCGGATTAAAAATTTTTAAAATTTGCGCTTTTGAGTTTGCGCTCTAAATTTTAAAATTTGCGCGCCCACCTCTGATATATATTATATATATATTATATATATATATTAATATAATATATATATTATATATATATATATATATATATATATATATATATATATATATATATATATATATATATATCTATAGTAAATTTTCTAACTAAAATTCCAACCAGACATTTTTTTTTTACTCTAAGGATATAAATGAGTGGCTTTGACTCTAATTTGGAGTCTAGAATTTTCTATCTTATGGCTAATGTATTCCACGAAATTCTGGATTTATATTCAGCTGCAGCGAGATTTTTAGAACATCCATCGAGATTTTCGTTTAAAAGGTCGGATGAAAACAATTAATGTAATTTTCTAATGTAATTAATCAATTAATTAATTTTTAATTAGCAAAGTAATTTAAATAATATAGAAACCATAGGCTAAAAAATGTATGCGGCAAACTTCATATTTAAAAGAGTTTGGCAGCAAGCATCATTAAAATTATTGGAACCAGTCAAATAACATAAGTTTATCAATTTTGCATTATCAACTAGGGATCTACTTGGCCCCCATTATATATATATATATATATAATATATATATATATATATATATATATATATATATATTACATATATATTATATATATATATTATATATTATATATAACAGAATAGAAGTGTTTTAATAAGACTGTCTTCTTTCAGATTTCATTTTCAACTACATTCTTGAAACTTAAATAATAACGCATATTATATAAAAACTCATTCCCCATCTTTAAAGATGAAACTCTATCAAACCAGTGGTATTATTATTATTATTATCATTATTATATACGTTTGTTCAACGTAAAAATGAGGTCTAGATCAGAGAGCGTGGGTTATGTGGGGGAGAGTAATAAATGTATTTAGTAGCTAAAGAGAAGAAGATATTGAGAAAGTGACGTCATGTTCAGAGAGGTTAGAGAAATTCTTTAAGGAAGAACCATTCTCAAATATTAAAAGAGAATATATTAAATTATTTAATTTTTAACTTTAAATAA
>SEYY01000140.1:98410-118495 GCA_009176605.1 Armadillidium nasatum
TATAGTTGTGTGGAAGATTGTGTCGAGTGGAGTGATAGGGAACAGAGTTTTTGAGGCATTGAAAACTAACATGTTTTCTCTGCCCCAATATGAAAAACGTGAAAGATCAGAGGTTAGTTGCTCCAAGGCTACCTCTTCGAGTCTATTAACTGTCGTTGGGAGGGACGTCTTTCAAATTGAAAGGAGCAATGAAGGGTCGAGTCATCAGCATAGGAATGTTTAGGAGATGAAGTAATAGAGACAAGAATTAAAAAAGTAGGAAAAGTGTTGATGAGGAACACCACTATTAATAAATTTAAAGGAAGAATGGTACCCTTCTACAACAGCTGCTAAATAGAACGACCGGATAGGAAATTAGAGAAAATATCACAGAGAGAAGGATGGATAGACACGAAGAGGGAAATTTGGAAATTAAATCTTTATGCCAAACTCTATCGAATGCATTCGATATGTCCAGCGCGACAGCAAAAGATTCACCGAAATGCCGAAGAGCGGAGGACCAAGTGTCAGAGAGAAGTGAAAGAAGATCACCAGTGGGGCGTTTCTTATGAAAGACATACTGGAGATTTGAAGATTAGAGATGTTTTCCAAATCTCCCTGTTAAGGATAGATTCGAAAATTTAGAGAGAACGAGTGTCAAAAAAAGGGACAGCAGTTAGAGGATTGAGAGGATCCTCCTTCTTCGGCACAGGTTGAATGAGCACAAGTTTCCAGTAAGAAGGGAAGACTACAGTAGAGAGACAGACAAAATAGTTTACCAAGGCAGGGTGCAAGCTCCAAAGTCAAGTTTTGAGAACCAAAGAAGGAATACCATCAGGACCGTACGCCTTCTTAGTATTAAGCTCAAGGAGAGAAGAAATAATGTCTTTAGAAGAAATTATAATTTTAGGTGTAAATGAGTTGCAGAGAGATGAAGGAGGAAGAATAGCTCCAGAATCGTCTAAAGTTGAATTACAGGAAAAAGTAGTTGTGCTGTCGGAAGATACTAGAGGAGGGGAAAAAGGAAGAGGCAAAGTTAGAGTTGACATTCTTTGCAAATTGCTAGAAAGAGCGTGAGAAAGAGGAGCAAGAAAGATTATTGCATTTTCTATGGAGAAAAGTTTTTGGTGTTACTTAGGATAGAATTTGCACTTTTCTAGGATGAAATATAAGTAGCGTGAGTTTCTGGAGTTTGAAGACGACGGTAATCCCTGAAGGCAGTATCTCTGCGGTGAATAGCACGAGAGGAAGCAGATTTAAATCAAGGTTTGTTAGGTTTAGTAGAAGGGAAAGAATATGGAATTTACTCCTCCATGCCAGAGAGAATCACCTTGTTAATGCGTTCTGCACACTCCAAGGCATCCCTCCGACGGAAGCAATAATCATTCCACAGGATATCAAAGAGGTACGACCGCAAAGCCGACCAGTTTTTTTTTTTTTTTTTTTTTTTTTTTTTTTTTTTTTTTAAAGTTCACATCTCACGGGCATTGCCCTATTCGAGGAGAGGAACTTTTCTAGGTAGTATATACCTAGGATCCCGAAGTGGGATCGAACCGGCGCCCTCAAGCACGTGAGTCAATCACTTTACCGTTTGAGCCACGGTAAACGGCATTGAAATGCCCCAAACGTTTCCTATCAATAAAAGGGGGTCTTTCTTGTAGAAGACTTGAAGAGATAAAAAAGGATACAGAGATATGGTGAACGGAGGAACCCAGAGGACGAAAGAGTTTAATAGTATTGGGAGAAGGATTAGAAGTTAGAAAAAGGTATAGAGAATGTTGGGCTTATCTCCAAGACTATCAATAATACAAGTAGGGAGCTGCACCAACTGATCAAGATCGTATTGGATAGCGAAATGAAAGGCACGTTTACCACCTGTATCATGAGAACTAGACGAAAGCCATTGGCAGTGGTGAACACTGAAATCACCTAATAGGATGATCTCAAAGAAAGGAGAAGCAGATAGAATATGCTTTATTTTTTTAGTTTAGATAGTCGAAGAATTTAGGATGGTCAGTAGAATTAGGAGATAAATAAACAGAACAAATGAATTTAGTCATAGAATGTTAAGAGAGCTAAGTCGTAAGGTGGAAAATTCGGAAGACTCCAAATTAGAGATATCGTCGCTCACGTATGCACAACAACTGTCTTTGGTTGAAAATTGAGGACAGAGACAGTAGGAGGAAACAGAAAAGGGTTTGTTATCAGAACGCTCAAGCACCTAAGTTTCTGTCAAGAACAAGAGGATTTGGTCTAGAAGAGTGTAAATTATATTGCTGCAGAAAAAAAAGAAAAAAAAGGAAAAAAAGACTGTGCATCCGGAACAGCCGGCTGCAAATTAATGATGGCACCAACTCTATCACAGGAGGCCACCAACTCCCAAGTGGTGTTGGGGGAAGAGGTGCATGAGGTCTATCTTTTGAATCCACCCCTCTGGGATTCTCCGTGGTACTTGTGGATGACACCATAATTATTATTTCATTTTAATAGGGTTTGTGTCGGTAATAGTATTTTTTTGGGTGTGAAAGGAGAGACTAATCCGTGTAGGAGAATAGGACGATGAGCGCGAAAAGGTGCATACCATTGGGCACCAGGATGAGATGGGAAGCACCTTCATATCCCATATACCCAATGGGGGATAATCTCATCGCCTCGGGAGCGTTACTCCCTTCCCCATATATATATATATATATATATATATATATATATATATATATATATATATATATATATATATATATATATATATATATATATATATATATATATATATATATGTGTGTGTGTGTGTGTGTGTGTTTATGTGTATTTTCTGAGTATGATGATCTTTACATACATAACTAAGACAAAAAGGCGTAGAAACCTCTCGAGGTTTTATCCTAAGGTCATTTGTTCCTTTTACTTGGAAAATTAATTATGTGATACGCGAGTATTTACTTATACATAATTACTCTGTTCGTTAAGAGCAATTTAGACAGTTATCATTAAGTTCTTAGGAGATAATTTACGTTAGCGGTTGTGAGTCTTCCACTACTAGTACACTGCAAAAATTGTCCTAACGAATCGTTGGGACAAGTGGCAAAATAAAATTACAACAAATTTTTTTCAGTTATTTTCTTATTACAAAATAAATCGGTGAAGCGACATTTTTATTCTTAACATGTCTTTTTTTTTGTACTGAAAAATTTATTGTGATATTTTCTGCCACTTGTCCCAACGTTCGTTAGGACAATTTCTGCAGTGTTCTGAAATAAAGGAGAATAAATTTGTAAACTATGAGAGATAGTTGGTACTATGGGCAACACCTTTTAAGAGAATCTTTGACACCATTAGCTTTATATATTTAAAAAAAAAAAAAAAAAAAAATTACGAAAATGGTACAGGTATTTTTTTTTTTTTAGCAATTTTTTGTTTTAGCAACATTGATTGCTAAAACTTTTCAAACTTTGAAGTTAAATTGAGGCCTTTAGACATAATTATTAATAAAGAAAGAATGTGACACTGTAATAGCAATGAAAACTTAATAGTGTCAAGAATAGTGAAAGTTTCGATTAATATTTTTAGCATTCACTAAATTTAAAAATTCTAATAAACGAGAAAATAATTAAATATTTATGTTCATGCATATACAGTTTATATATATATATATATATATATATATATATATATATATATATATATATATATATATATATATATATATATATATATATATATATATATATATATATATATATATATATCGTATTGTTTCCTCTTGATGGGAAACTACTATTCAAAACCCAAACAAAATCAACCAGAGTTGGGAAAATAAATTCCGTATTGGCATATTCGAAACAGAATCAGAATCAAAGGCTGATCTGCTTCGATACATGTCGTTTGAGTGCGCAAGTAAAAAGAAACGAAGAAAATAGAAGATTATCAAAACTTTATTAGTGAAGTAAATATAATAATGAACATACTGGTTGTTTGATGTTAGAGAGCTGGACAGTGTTAAGATATGTGTTAAAGACATGTCACACAGGTTCTCCTCAAAGTAGGTGAAATGCGACTTAAAAATTAAGAACAATACCCATTGTAACCTAATAGCGATAACATAAGGAAAATGATGTAACAAAAGTACCGACTTTTATGTTTGTCAGAATCAGAGAAATAAAAAGTTATTAAGGTGCAAAAATACGTTTCTCTCTAATCAAAGCGTCTTTATGAATGAAACCACCAAAAAAAAATTTTTTTTTTTTTTTTTTTTTTTTTTTTTTTGAGAGCGTACCTTCCTAACGAGAGTATAGACCGTCCTTGCAGGCAGACAATAATACTACCCTTCAGACCATCACGAGTTCAGAGCGAGTGAAACACGTCCACACGCAATGAGAGCTCGTGATGATCTCCCTCCCCAAAGGAATCCCTGGTGCAGAGCAATAACTAGTGACGGGGTGAAGAAATTAATGAGTCTCAGAACACCTATTGTAAAGACTTGATTAAGGTTCGATTACACTGGGCTAATTTACAAGTCAGCGAGTAGCGAGTTTACAAGTCGGCGAGTGAGCGAGTAGTCGATTACATTGGGCTAGTAATCTCGCTTACTCGCTACGAGTCGTCTATCCTCTCATAATATATATTCTTCGTTTCGAGTGTTTTCATTTCTTGGTAAGCCTATTAAGAATTTTAAATTAAATGTCAAAGTGGAATAGTAAAGATATTATAAAATTTTTGGAAATATATGAAAAATATTCTTTGCTATGAAACATTAAAAATATCTAATATTTAAATATTAAAACGAAAAATGTATCCCAAAATATGTACAAACATTTAGACATCTTGTTTCAAATTAAATTACAAGCTTAGTCTCTTCACTCACAGTGTTTATTCTATGTTGTTATTCTCTTGGTAGTCTGTGAACGAGTGTGTCGATTACACTGAGCGAGTTTACAAGCCAGCAAGTAGATTGTAAAGTAGCCGGGTTGTCAACTTTTCAGCAGCGAGTAGCGAGTTAGCTAGTTTACTTGCTTGGGGTATATTACACTGAGCGAGTTTACACGCTGCTAGTAAACTCGCTACTCGTTGGCTTGTAAACTCGCTCAGTGTAATCGAGTCTTAACTTAACAGAAACTTGTTAGTGTTGGAGAAAACGTGATTCTTCCAGAAGACCAAAAAAAAGGGAAATATCAATTTTATCAACAACTTACAAAGTTTGAGTTGTGCATTTTACGATATGTAATTGTGTTGAAGAGTCATCGTGATTGACTAAAGAAGGAAATGAGCTTTTGAAATTGGCTTTGTTCTTTTTGTTACATTCAGAAAATAAGGAAGATTAGAGTTCTGCTACTCCAAGGGCACCCTCCTAACTTTTAATTTTTGGTTGGATACAATGGTCTTTAAAATGAAAGACAAGACAAGACGTCGACCTAAGAGTACATAGGTGATGGAGCAATGGATAAAAAGTTATTGAAGAAAATTTGTACATAGTAGAAACAGAACAACACATTGAGGAACAACATTACTTACAGATTAAAAAACAAACGGTGATTTTCTACAACAGTTGCTGCAAAATGACCATTAAATAATTCAGAAAGAAGGATACAGCCAAGTATGAATAATAAATAATACATACTGTTGTGTGTAATTAATTGTCGTTTATATTCATCGTTATATTTATTGAAGAAAATAAGCCTCATCTTTACACTAAAGAAAATAAGTTTTATTAAACTCAGAGTCGCTGTCATGTATTTACAAATAATTTTAAGCAATTATTAAACTGCACCCGAATTATGAGGTTCATTCTTCATCCTTGTAAACTAAATATACAGAGGAACAAACCACTATGAAATATGTCTATGGATTTTGGTGATCTTGAAAATTTTATCGTTAAACTCATACTTTCAAACAAAAATTTTTTTAAAAAATATTTTATATATAATATTTATATTATTTATATATATATATATATATATATATATATATATATATATATATATATATATATATATATATTATATATATATATATATATATATATATATATATATATATATATATATATATATATATATATATATATATATATATATATATATATATATATATATATATATATATATATATATATATATATATATATATATATATATATATATATATATATATATATATATATATATATATATATATATATATATATATATATATATATATATATATAAACCTATCTGATGATGTTCTATTTTCTTCACTGTTGCGAGATAGCATTGTAATTAAATAATATATATGCGGCCGTGGAGCCCACTCTACTACTGCAAGGGGCTGTTTTAACCTTGAAGATGTTCAGCTGCTTACCCCAACTTTAATAGTGCCTGGAGAATGTTGGGAGATTTCCTGTAACCTTGTGAGGGTCAATACTATTTTGTAAGGAAAAAATTGACAAGTCACGTAGATGCCACGACAGGCCTAGCTAGCCGGTTGTAGATTGACAAAGCTCAAGTTGCTCAGGTGAGGCCTCGGAACCCAGATGAATCTTTTCGGTTGCGAATCAGGCGAGATACTGGACTACAGACTAGACTACACAAACACACTTTTCGTTTTGGAACTATTACCGCTAGTACAATGGAAGAAATGGAGAAGGAGGCGATGGAGATGATAGAGGAGAGGAGACTGGACGTGCTAGGAGTGTGTGAGACACGCATTAAGGGTCAATGAAGTAGGAGGATTCATAAGGATTACCATATGATATATAAGGGCAGGAATGAAGTACGAAAGTATGGTGTGGAGATATTTTTAAGGCCAGGGTTAGCGGAGAGAGTGGAGGAGGTGATATATCGGAGTGAGAGAATGGTAGCTGTTATACCAGAGTTGGAGGGAAAAAGCTTTAGCAATTGGTTCAGATTTATGCACCACACCAAGGAAGACCACAGGAGGGAAAGATTGTTTTTTTTTACAATCAGTTATAAAATGTCTTTGATGGAATACATGCGAAGGAAAATATTTTGTTGTGGAACTTCAATGCCAATGTGGGAGTTGAAAGAAAGGGAAGTCGAGACAGTGATTAGAGCATGCGGGATTGATGATATAAATGTGGATGGCGAACGTCTCATAGACTTTGCGGTGAGAAATGGTTTGTCAATCATTAATACTTAATAGAGAAACACAAATGGAGTTGGTATCGGTTGAATAGTGCTGTGGGAGAATACTCAGACAAATCGATGATTGAAATGATGCTTACGAACAACAGGAAAACTGTGAAAGACGTGAAGAGTGTTCCGTCTGTGTCTTTGGACTCAGACCACAGACTGGTAATTGGCAAACAGAGATTGAATATACCTCATAGAAAGTGATGTGTAGTTAGAAAAAGATATGTGGTTGAGAAGCTGAAAGATGTGGAGGTTGCGAATTTGGTTAGAGAAAGAATTAGGGCTAGCAAGCCGGAGTGGACGAACTTTAAAGAAAAATTGAAGACAGTGCTGAAGAGCTATTAGGTCCCCGCTGATGTTTGTATTAGGTTTGGATAAGCGTATTCGTGAAATCGGTATGGCAGGGGAGTTAGGGGAGTTGGGAGTAGTGATGGCATTCGCAGATGACATCGCGATTGTGACTGAGAACAGAGCCACATTACAGATGGCGTTGATAACCTGGAGGAACGTGTTGCATTGAGAGGGTCTAAGAATACACAAGACCAAGATGAGGTGATGAAAATTTCAAGGGAGCATGAAGACTTCAATATTGAGGTGGATGGGGTGAAGATAAAAAATGTGACTAAGTTTAATTACTTAGGGGTGACTGAATAGTGATGGAGAAATGGCTGGCGAGATTGAGGAAAGGATAGGTAAATTCTCCAGGGTAGTGGGACAATTACACCCTTTCCTGAGGAATAGACACGTATTGAGAAAGGTTAAAGTCCTGCTGCATATTACCTTGTTCAGACTGGTCCTAATGCATGGTTCGGAGGCGTGAACTCTCACCACAAGGAAAAGAAGCAGAATTGTGACTGACGAGATGAGAGTACTAAGGCTAATAGTGGGAGTAATGAGATGGGAGCGTAGGAAGAACGAGGAAATTAAACAAAACTGCAAGTGGAACCAACTGAGGAGATGGTGAAGAGACAGCAATTGAGATTGTATTGTCATATGCGAAGGATGGAGGATAATAGGTACCCAGCTAGGCTTTGCAACTGGTACCCGCGAGGAAGAAGACCTGTGGGAAGACTGAGAAAAAGATGGAAGGATGGAATTGCAGAAGCGGTCGAGAGTAGAGGAAGAACTCTGAACGTGGTTTAGACTGATGATCTTTATCGAGACAGATCTGCATGGAGAGGGTACAACTTTAACATCCGGCGGCTGATGAGAAAAAAAAAAAAAAAAAAAAAAAAAAAAAAAAAAAAAATATATATAAAATATATATATATATATATATATATATATATATATATATATATATATATATATATATATATATATATATATATATATATATATATATATATATATATATATATATATATATATATGGCCACATTATTTAATTATTATTGTTAAGGCTTCGATTTTTATATTAAAACATTCAAAATGTTCAATTTTCATTCATTTAATTAATCTCTCTCTCTCTCTCTCTCTCTCTCTCTCTCTCTCTCTCTCTCTCTCTCTCTCTCTCTCTCTCTCTCTCTCTCTCTCTCTCTCTCTCTCTCTCTCTCTCTCTTCTCTCTCTCTCTTCTCTCTCTCTCTCTCTCTCTCTCTCTCTCTCTCTCTCTTATCTGTGAAGATTGAAGATTCTGCGTCAAAATTAATTGCTAATTCACTTCCTTTCCCTTTCTCAACATTAATCATTGAACTTCACGAGAGAACAAATTCTCTTCACAAATTAACTCTTCTATTTTCAAATTAGTAAACTTTATTCATTATTACAATTAAAAAGAAAATGATTGTCAGTCCAAATAATTTAAAATCTTTATTATTATTATTATCATTATTATTATTATTATTATTATTATTATTATTATTATTATTATTATTATTATTATTATTATTATTATTATTATTATTATTATTATTATTAGTTGCAGTATTAGTAGTAGTAGTAGAAATAGTCGAAATATGAGCAAGTGTAGTAATAACACTAGTAGTAGTAGTTGCAGCACAAGTAATAGTAGTTGAAGAAGTAGCACTAGTATTAGTTGTAGTAGTAACAGTAGTAGTAGCAATAGCTGTAGTAGTAGTAGTAGTAGGAGGAGGAGGAGTTGTAGGGATATAAATTTAGTAGGATTATCAGTAGTATTTGTAAGTAGTAGTAATAATAATAGTAATATTATTAGTAACATCAGTAGCAGAAGTAGTAATAGTTGTGGTGGTAGTAGTAGTAATAATAGTATGTAAAGAATGCGTATGAATAAATTGTATATTTTAATGGTTGCGTGAGATTTTATTAAGCTTTTGACGTGACGCTAAAAATTGGAAAAAAGAGACAAAAAATCTGTCAAATTCTTTCCTCCCTTTGGAAGAACTCGGAGGCACTCGAATTTCATGGCACCTTAAATGCCAATATATGCCAAGCTTTTGGATATCGAATGCAAATATAAGGGAAAAAGAATCGGAGAAGAAATGCATTTAACTTTACGAATTTATTTATTTATTTATTTATTTATTTATTTATTATTTATTTTTTTTAAGCAGCTTCACTATGTTTAATTGCGCTTTTGTCTTAATTTTCAGTCCTTTTTTTTAAACATGGGTTTAAATCTTCCCATGCGTTTATAAATTTCTACTGTCTATCTATCTATCTATATATATATATATATATATATATATATATATATATATATATATATATATATATATATATATATATATATATATATATATATATATATATATATATATATATATATATATAAGCACCACCTTTTGTATTTATAAACGGCAGAATTCTTCCGGAAGTGAACAAATGTAAGTTCTGGATGGTGCATAATGGAATATTATATCATTCCTCATACAAAACTAGACAAAATTTCAGTATTGATGCTGGTGGTGGATAGCGATCCCGAACCCTATTCTCTAGTATTGACTACAGGGGTTCTACGCTATTCTTTGATTGTGGGTGCCAGGAAAGACATGAAAACTCATCTGCCCATTAATCAGATCACGACAGGAAATCATAATGTGTATGAATTGGGAACTTATTATCTTGACAAATGGCGCCACCTCCAAGAAATAATTTCTGCACTTTTGGATGAACCTGGTCACACAAAATGCGTACTTAATCTCTGGCAGTTACATTATCGTGTATGGTAATAATTTGACATAATACTATGAAATGGCTGCCCAAATCTAATGTAGCATCCTCCATTCTTCATTTGTGGCATAAGACTGTCCATATTATATTCCTTGGATAGTATTCTCCACACGTAAACTTGGTCGGAGGATGGAAACAGTGTGAAGTTCGATTCATCTGACGAAAGGACTCTTCCATATATCAGCAGTCCAATCCTTGTGAGTGTTGCCCGACACTCTACACTTTCTGACATTCATGTTGTTTGCAAAAGGTTTGACGATTGCAATACTCCCATGAATAGTCATCCTATTGAGTTCATTCATTGTTTATTTACTGACAGTGTTTGAAAGATTGGTATTCAGCTTAGATGTAAGTCTTCTTATTTTATGTCAAAATCCTCTAATGTTCGTCTGTCTCTGTCATCCAATTTCAACTTACATTCACTCTGTGCTTACCGAGTGAAGTTCTTACCGGAAGCGCAATATGGGCTGATGACCTTGGATACCGTTCCTGAGAACCAACAATTTTACTTCTTTGAAACTCTGTAAGGTTTGACAAATCTTACCTTGTATCAGCACAGAATGTTGAACACAGAGCAATAGACAATTCCTACCGACGTTATAGGTTACGTAACACACGCAGCACACGAGCACCAGTTGTGCTTCAACGAATTAGGGCAGCTGACATTTCTAATATTTATCCATTCTTTCTTTTTATTGCTTCTATTTTTTGATCAGCCTCTGTATATATATATATATATATATATATATATATATATATATATATATATATATATATATATATATATATATATATATATATATATATATATATATATATATATATATATATATATATATATATATTGAAATTGTTCATATTTTCAAGCTGTCCTGACCGAAGAGTAGAAGTTACTATCTTTATTCCACCTTCCTCACTTCCTCTCGAAATTTCCTCTCACTAGCCTAGTTTCATTGAAAGGGGTAGCGACTGTAGAGTTCAAAAGAGTAGTACTGGTTGTAATGAGCGATAGAATGGAGAGTAAATCAAAAATTTGACGTGCACAAAGAGATTGGAGAGAATTAGTGTGAGCCAAAGAACTGATAAGACGAAAAGACTTAGAATCTTTTCAAGAGCATTATGAGTGGGACTATCCCAGATGTGTGAAACGTACTCCATACAGTGAAAACAAAACACCTGTGAAAAGTAAACAAATTTCGAAGGAGCCCCAGAACATTAAACATTATAGAAGTTTGTTTTCAAAGAGATTACGAGAAAAAGATTTAGCAAGAATATTTAAGGACAGACAAAAGTTTGAATGGCGATGTCAGAATTGCATTGAACGTTGTATCGAGTAGAAAGATGGAGGATCAGGGTTTTGGTGATTGAAAATCCTCATGTTTTCTCTTCCCTCTGTGAGAAAGATTAGAGGTTGACTACTCCAGGGTCACTCTCCTACCATTAATTAATTGCTGTTGATTATATATATATATATATATATATATATATATATATATATATATATATATATATATATATATATATATATATATATATATATATATATATATATATATGGAGAGTAATTTCAACCGAGATTATATAAGGTATTTGCCACGTGACTTTGGAACACAAAATCTCTTTTCTCAGGTTGATATTATTTATGCTCTCTCTGAGCTTAACACTAAGAAGGCATACAGTCCTGATGGTATCCTTCCTGTGGTTCTCAAAACTTGTGCTTCCGAGCTTGCACCCTGCCTTGGTAAACTATTTCGTCTTTGTCTTTCTACTTCAACCTTCCCTTCTTGCTGGAAACGTGCGCTCATTCAGCCTGTGCCGAAGAAGGGGGACCCCTCTCAACCCTCAACTACCGTCCAATTTCTTTAACCTCCTTTCTTTCTAAAGTTTTCGAATCTATCTTTAACAGGAAGATTTGGAAACATCTCAATTCTTCTAATCTTATCTCTGATCGCCAGTATGGCTTTCGTAAGAAACGCTCTACTGATGATCTCTTTCCCTTCTCTCTAACTCTTGGTCTTCCGTATTTCGGTGAATCTTTTGCTGTTGCACTGGACATATCAAAAGCCTTCGATTGTGTCTGGCACAAAGCTTTGATTCCCAAACTTTCTGAACTCCTAAACTTCTATCTTTCGGAATCTATCCTCCTCTCTTTAGACTTCTCTCTGATTTTACTTCCGATCCTTCTATAGCTGCCGTTGTAGACGGCCACTGTTTATCCTTTAAATCCATTAATATCAGTGTTTCTCAGGGTGGTTTCTGTCCTATTCTCAACATTTTTCTACTTTTCATTAATGACCTTATCTCTATTACTTCATCACCTATTCACTCCTCGTGCTGATGACTCCACCCTTTCATTACTCCTTTTCATTTTGAAAGGCGCCCTTCTCAACGACAGTTAATAGACGCAAGGAAGGTAGCCTTGGAGCAGCTGACCTCTGATCTATCTCGCATTTCAAATTGGGGCAGAGAGAACATGGTGTGTTTTCAATGCGCAAAAACTCAATACCTCCATCTCTCTACTCGACACAATCTTCCACACAACTATGATATCTTCTTCGAAAACACACAACTCAAACTTTCATCTCTCCTTAATATTCTTGGTGTTTCTTTTTCTCGTGATCTTTCTTGGAATGATCACATTATTTCTCTTTTTAAACAGGCTTCTAAGAGGTTGGGTGTTTTGAGGCGCCTTCGTGATTTTTTACGGCACCCCAGTTGCTTTCTCTTTGTAGGGTTGTTGTTCGCCCCTATATGTAGTTCGTTTCGCACATCTGGGGTGGTCCCACTCATACAGCTATCCTTGAGATGGTGGAGTCTAGGGCTTTCCGTCTCATCAATTCTCCTGCTCTTACTAACTCTCTTTATTCTCTTTCTGCTCGTCGAATTGTTGAGTCACACACACTCTCTCTCTCTCTCTCTCTCTCTCTCTCTCTCTCTCTCTCTCTCTCTCTCTCTCTCTCTCTATACTATCGCTATTACAACGGACACTGCTCTTCTGAACTAATATCACTAATATATATATATATATATTATATATATATATATATATATATATATATATATATATATATATATATATATATATATATATTATATAATATATATATATATATATTATATATATAATATATATATATATATAAAATAATATATATAATATATAGTTTATAATTTATCTTTCATATATATAATATATTATAATATATAAAAAATTATATATATTATATATATATATATATATATAATATATATATATATATATATATATATATATATATATATATATATATATATATATATATATATATATATATATATATATATATATATATATATATATATGGAAAAGTTATAAAATAACTGTATCCTTAATTAAAAAATTTTACCTACTCTTTTTCATTTTTTTAGTTTGTGCGAAAATCAGTAAAGCAATTTCTGTCTTTTATGCAACACAAATATATCATGCATTTTGGGCCTCGGATTTTAGTATACCCTGTGGGACAATATCTCCATCTGTGCTGTTTCTCGTAAATAATTGGGAAATGTCCCAGAGCATCGTATTGAATGTCAGGCGCTGGGATAGCAACTGTAGCAGTTGTTTTTGATCTTTTATTCGGTTGAATGTTTGCAATGATGGGCAACCTCTTTTTTTTTTTTTTTTTTTTTTTTTTTTAAACTCTGGCAGCAACTTATTAGACCTAACAAGACTAGAAGATATTTCACTCTGGATTTCTAGGAGTGTCATATTTTTTTTCATTTCGGAGACCCTGATGTCTGCGATAGAGAGGGCACCCACTGAAACCTTGACGCAATAGTAAAAGATTGACATGCATCATTTGTCTCAAAATTTATGGTAAATTTTGGATCAGCCACTGGTTGCCGACTTTACCAATGATTTCACTCATTATTTGTGGCCGTAATTTCACCCTTCAATTTCCCAATATTTATAATATTTTATCTATTATTATTTATATTATAATTATAACATTTATTTAATTATATTTTTACATAAAATTCAAATTATTTTTTGCGTAGAGCTGATTTTTATCTTACATTAAATTTTCACTTTCATGATAATAATTTATCATACACACCTTTCGGCAAGCTATGACATTCAAATTCGTACTCTAGGCGTCACGCCCTTTCGATACATATACATGATTCCTCATTCGATATATATATATATATATATATATATATATATATATATATATATATATATATATTTATATATATATATATATATATATATATATTATATATATATATATATATATATATATATATATATATATATATATATATATATATATATATATATATATATATATATATATATATATATATATATATATATATATATATATATATATATATTAATATATTATATAATATATATTATATATTATATATATATATATATATATATATATATATATATATATATATATATATATATATATATATATATATATATATATATATATATATATATATATATATATATATATATATATATATATATATATATATATACTATATATATATATATATATATACCCCTGGTGACTTACTTAAATCAACATATTTGTCTTTGAGCTCAAATTACTCAACTTTAGAATTATCGTCTGGATTCATGTTTCTATAGATTCTTCAATCATTTGTCTTATTCAAAGTCAGTGTTTTGAACCTGATCCGTCAATTATTTAATTGATAATTAATTTATTTGTTCATTCATTTTCTTCATAAGAAGACTTCCTAATATTATGAAATTTGTACATTTGATTCTCTATATAGCAAGGAACAATTTGGTACACTTATATCTTCTCTACTTCAATTAGTTAATTAATAACAAATATTTGTAACTGTACAATTTTCAATTAGAAAATATCGTGTTTTCAACCGGTGACTTAGTACTGCCGTAAAATGAGCATCGTATTCTCTTTGAACGGTGATATTTTTAAAACTCCAAAAGTAATTTTTCTGGTAATTTAATATTACTTTTCCTTTTATTTTTCAATTCACTTAATTTTTTGGTCTATTTCTGTTATGAAAAATATGTACTTTAATAAAATAGAATTAATTATTTTTTAAATAAAAAATATTTGGCACGTTAGAGTTGCCAGTTTTTCTCAATTTCGCTCAGAGAGGGCTGTCTGATTTTTAACTCTAGGCAGTGGTTTGTATCATTTTAATATTACCAAAATTCCCCTTTGTTTAAATATTAAATACTTTTTTTTTTTAAATTTTGTAATTCCAGGTTTCATTATAGGTGATTCGGTTGTATTTTCCATAATTATTTTTTAACCTTAGTTAACGTAAAATTTGAATTTATTTGTTTCATTTCGTAAACATGGATGTATGTTAAAGGTGACCATCCGTACCGATTTTTTAGAGGGTAAATCGGAACGGACATTTGTTCCGATTTTTAGATTTGGCAAAAATTATTTATTGAGCCAGCCAGAGGGTGCGGCGAGTGGGAGCAGAAGAAAGCAAAAATGTATTTTTTTTTTTTTTTTTTTTTGTAGAATGTCCTTAACTAATAAACCATATGACTTGGTTTTGAAAAGAACATTCGTATTTCTTCTTTATATTAAAAATCACCCTCCTTTATACATCTCTTAAAACCCTTATGGCAGGGTATTTTTGAGGGGGGGGGGGGTTGGCAATGTTCAGAAGCGTCCCGATTTTTAGTGAGAAAAAAAAAATTGATCACCATAATGTATGTATACATATTTTCTTCTACGTATTTGTGTGCATGTTCTAAAAGTGCTGAACTCTTGTAAGTATTTTCCTTGTAGTTGTTTTTTTTTTTTTTTTTGTTTTTTTTGTTCATTTTAACATGGAAAAAGGGTTTACACTAACGTGAGTACATTCCTATTTACATAATAATAATAATAATAATAAATAAAATAATAAAATAATAATCAATTTTATTGTTAAATATTTTTTTATTATTATTATTATATATTATTATTTATATATATATTATATATATATTATTATTTATTATATTATGGTTATTAATATTAATATATATATATATATATATATATATATATATATATATATATATATATATATATATATATATATATATATATAATATATATATATATATATATATATATATATATATATATATATATATATATATATATAATAATTAATTTACAATAAATTTCTAATCGAAATTACATTATTTTTATAAGTTTTAGTTTTTTCAAATACTGAAGGTCTTCACTTTCAAAAAAAATAATAATAATAATAATAGTAATAATAATAATAATAATAATTATATATATAATATTATTATTATTATTATTATATATTATTATTATTATTTATTATTATTATTATTATTATTTCTCCATATTCCAACTGATATATGTGTATATTATTTTGCGTATATATATATATATATATGTACCGATCAATTTCATTTACAATAAAATTCTAATCGAAATTACGTTTACTTTTATAGTTTTCTGCATGAAGTTCACACACATATAGAGTAATAATTTACATGCATTCTTATTCTTATTAAAACGTCTTGCAAAATTACCTGTAGGATCTCTTTCTTCAGGTAAATATTTAGAAACATCTACAAACTAATTATTTTCAAATTCCCCACTGGCTTTCTTTTTTATTTTCCATCTATAGGAGATCCTTTCATCTTAACATTGTTGTCCATTCTAAAATTTTGCAACTTGGTGTATGTTTATTTGCAATATTGAGAAGTACTTGTAATTAATTATCCATAGAAATGTAAAATACAGGTGTGGATAATATCCATGTTTGGATGAGGAAAGGCTAAAGCGGGCTTTCAAATCACAAAAAGTAATACAAAATTGTTAATTTAGTAATATATAATACCTCATTTTTACATCCATTTCCCAACTGCAATTTATCTGGTTCTTCGATATAATAATAAGTAGGTTTGCTTGCGGTTGACTCCGTTATTAGTTATATATCTCAGGGAAGGAATTGTTGTTCAAGCTTCTCACAAATGACAAATGGAATATTGTTATTTGAGAAAGCTCAGCAACACATTTTGTTACTTTTTAACTATTTTCCAATACTTTGTTAGCTACATGTCATTCTGATCGACACCACCCATAAGCCTATTATACTAATAAATCATGTTCCCAATAAAAAAAATGTCTATTGGTTTTATTACAGGTTTTATAGGGCCTTGTGTCAGGCCCGTAACCAAAACAAACTTTGAGGAGGGGAAAACCTATAAGTATATTTTTTCCTATTTAACCACATCAATATACGTATAATAGGAGTAAAACTTTTGTACAATTATTTTTATTTAAGTTAAATATAAGCCTAATCAAAGAATTCAATTATGTTGTTAGCTGTCACTAATTTGCTGTACAGATATACAAAAGTTGATGTAAAGGCTGAAATAGATTTTAAAGAAGGTGATACGGAACTATTATGACCATATAACATGCATGTCATTATTTAAAGCGTTATGAATCTTGAATTTGACATAAATGTTCATAATGGCTCCAAATGGCATCCTCACTCACCCCTTTCAGACTTTACATTCATGCTTCAAGCACCCTGTATACGGTGTGATTCACATTAATGTTTACAAATTTCGACAGATAGAAGGTGATATCATCACAATGAAATAAAAACCTAATAAACATAGGGCCGTAAGTCTCTCGTTTACGTGATGTAGAGGGGGACAATTTGGGAATGAAGCAAACACTATACACCATAGTTTATTACGTAGCAGGTAATATTGGGGGGATGCCACTATAACAGGTGTTCAAAATGTAAACCCCTGTCCTGGATACATAACTCGCATCGAACTGCCGGAGGTTCATAGGGTTTCTAATACGTGTTGCACCTTCCTCGACCATCTGCAGTAAATGTTGCCTGTCAGTAATTTCCTCCTCATACATCAACTGCTTCAGATGACCCCGTAAATAAATATCACAAGGATTGAGGTCTGGGGACCTGGGCGGCCATGAAGTCAGACTATTGATTGATACCGACCCACCTATGTCGAAGAAATGGGGGCCCAGTCGTGCTGAAACCACATACGGAACATACGTACACTGAAGCTGCATATTGCCAAGGAGGTCGGACTACGGCTCTATAAGTATTCGGTGGAATTTCTTTGTGATATTATCACCTTCCATATGTCGAAGTTTTTAAACATCTATGTGAATCACCCCTTATAATTAATAGTTGTTCGATTTCAAATTGTTATTTTCCGTAACGAATAGTAAATTATAATGATAATATAGCACAAAAGAGAAGAATAGAATAAAAGCTGAAGCCATAAAAATAAAAATAAAAATTTAACTTTTTTTTTCCTCGATTAACCTTTAGGAAAAGTAAACTTTTAACTTAGGAAGGTAGGGTCTAAATGTTTATCTTAAAACAACTATAAACATCTGTATTTACTGTCGTTGATTTTTTTTAGAATGTTCATGAAAACTGATTTTGTCATCTTTAATGTGTCATTGAAAGTCCTTTGCCCGATTAATGGCAGTCAATTTCGGACATTTTTTATTTTTTGGAATTATTTTATTAATCTTTATTTTTAAGGTACTTTTATCAAATTTGTGGAATGCATTATTTTTGCAATCTTTTAAAATTTGTAGTATCAGGTACAAAAGTTTTTTTTTTCCTTAGCTCGATTCAGGGTCTTAATCGAGACCGAAAACAAACTTTCGGAACACTTCGAGAAGACCATATCAAAAAAAATTACTCCATATTTTTCTTGACCATCAAAAAAATTTTTTGGGGGGATTTTTGATAGTTGTAGCCAAAATCAAAAAAAAAATTTTTACAAAATATTTTGCCTGGCAACTTTTTTCTAGGAATAAATATCAAAAAACTATCTGACGATAAATTTCAATACATGGTCTTCCTGCAACCTTCCTGGAAGTTTGGAACAGATAGGTCAAGCAACAAAAAGATTTTGATGAAAAAATGAAGTTATGGAAGAATTTTGGACTGATTACAACTCCTTTCTTTTCGATGCGAGGGTCTTGTCACTTGATCTTGTAGCCCAAATTTTCAGGACTACTTCACAAAGACCTTAACTGAATGTACGTTTTGTAGCTAAAATAGTTTGGAAATAATTAAAAAAAATGTTTTTAGATATTTTTAATTTTTTAATTGTTAAGATTTTTGAAATGTATTTAAAAAAGAATTTTCGAGAAAAAATTTGAAAAATTGATTTAATTTTTCTTTAATTTTATCGAAACTATTCTGGCTACAACACTTTTCTAGAGATATATTTAAAAAATTCGCACATTTTTTTAAAAAGATATGACCTTCCAGCACTGTTTCTGAAAAGTTTGGACTTGATCGATCGCTACAAAACCCTCGCATCGAAAAAAAGGAGAATCTGTGAACCTCTGAAACTACTGATATTACATAAATTTTAAAGGAATGCAAAAATGCGTATCTCGCATAATTATGAACCAACTCCAAATTTAATACTGGTACCTTTAAGGTAAAAAAATTTACTCAAAAAATAAAAAAAAAAATGTTCAGAAATGTCCGATCTTCCTCATTGATCAAAGCAGAAAAGTTTATATAAATTTTTTTTGCAGTTTCTGTTTCCTAATCTCTAAAATTTCGTTAGGATGCCCCAGGACGGGCTACGCCCGTGCTGACTCCCTCCCTGGCTACGGACCTGACTTATGTCCACCAATAGAAACTACGTAGGCCATATTGGTTTTTCGACACAGAGGCGAAAATCGTATTGCAATTGTATGAATCTTATAAGCAAAAAGTCTGAGTATAATAAAATTTGACTTCAGGGTGCACAAATCTTACACCTATCGGAATTCC
>SEYY01000141.1:0-72500 GCA_009176605.1 Armadillidium nasatum
GGGTGCAATTACAGTTTTAAACTCCATTTACATTTATATATCGCCTCTTTTTTTTTCCTTTTCAGAGCATTTTTCCTAAAAACAGTACAGAACAAAATTGAAAGGAAATTGAATTTACAATATATGTTATACTATAATTTACCAAAAACAAATGTGTCGGAGTTATTGTATTGAATTGGAAACCATATTAGTGTTGTAGAAGATTCCCGAATTGACGTTGGGTTGGTATTTAAACATTTAACTTCAGGAAACATATCTGATGTATTCGAGTCTTGGATGTAGTACGTTGTGTACGTATCTTTGGTGTGGTGTAAGCCCTTACATTTAGTGGATAGTTATGATAATAATATTATTATTATTATAATTATTATTATTAATAATAACTATGTTTTTGTAGGTATTTTGTACTATGATGGCATCACCCTATTTACGTAAAAACTATAACATAAGTCATCAGGAACATCAACAGCCAAATTATTGGAGCAAACTACCTCCCAATCGACAGGTACGTAGCGTCTTATTCTCCAATTTATGTGTAAGTAAATTAAACCTCAAAGAAAATGCAACTCTAGTCGCAAAAGAAGTTCTCAATTTTTTGGGAAGAAGGCTCACATTCCCCACAAAACGTATAGATAACTGCGCTGGAAAAGTTATATCACTCTATGAAGAAAGGACAGATTTACAAAAGAGGTTAAAAAAGACTATCTAAAGTGAAAACCAAAAAAATGTGCAACATTTGAGGATACATTGGATAATTTATATGATGTTACTCCTGAAAATGTGTTGGATATCCCTTAAGAATAAAGAGGATATTCAATTTTTATCACTGCAACGAAAGAAAGGACAACCAGGTTCCATGGCCGGCGTTGATCTAAAACATACATTACGTGAAAGGCATAAAAGGAAACGAGTAGAACAGAAGGAGGAGATATAAGAAATGGAACGAAACGTCACTGTACAGCTATTACCATTATCTAGCAGCGAAAGTGGGGATGAGAAATCAGAAACAGACACAAGAGATACACAGAAAGTGAACCAAGTACTTCAATGAGAAGAGGTACATTAGAATTTTTCATACCGTGTCTATCTGAAGCATTAGACAATTGTAAAATTAACGATCGGAATGGCAGTATCAGAAGCTTTTAATTATCATACTGCAAGCTTAACTATTAATCATACATCATTTCAACATCGACGGAAGGAATTCGGGAAGCAGAGGCAAGCGGAAATTAAATGACAATTTAACCTAGCGGGATGCAATTCGTTGGTCTTACACTGGGATAGGAAGCTTCTTCCGGCTGTATGTGCTGCAGAGAAAACTAATCGACTACCAATAATATATATAAAAGCTCCATATCTCAATTTCAATTTACTGCTAAACAATCGAGTATAAAGAATTTGATCCAGATATTAGTAATCGTGAAGAAATTTGCAAAGAATTTATGGTACCTGGCACCGGAAACTGCGGCATGATGATGTTCCACAAGACATTAAACAAAAAATGGCTACTAAAATGAAGACAATAGACGACAACGATTATGACAACCAATTTAAAAGATAAAATGTCAAAAATGAAGAACTGCATGGTTTAAAAGCAAAAGATATTTAATACTTTATTACAGCTGATTACAAAGCAATGTTATCAAAATTTAAAATTCCTACAAATTTTCTGAACAGCAACATGTCTTCTTCGAAAGAGGATGAGAACTTCCAAACTTGGAATGGAACTATTGAAATGCATTGTAGTTATTAACAATGTCGCTGGGGGAGGAGTAAAGCTAAATCAAGAAAATCATAACATTTTAAGCAAGGACGAAACAGAGAAACAATACATAGTTCAGATTGCTAGTGAATACAGAAAACAGTATCCAAAATCTTCTAAACCTACTCTACTGAAGAAACGAAATCCAAATATCTTTGATAATCTATGTTTCAAATAAATAATCATTTGAACAATATCTGTAAGTAATAAATACATATTTCGATTTCTCAGTATCATTAACCTGCCATAAAACAGTTTCGTAATGTAATAAAGGTTTTAAAAAACAAGTTAATTAATATGAGAAAAATGGAACTTTGGAGCCCTTAGAGGTCCTCATAATGTAGTCCAATGGTGTCGAAATTTTGTATAGAGAAGTTTTCTATCCATTGGAACAAAAATAAAGGTTGGAAACAGCAATTGTCAAAAGATGAAAATTGAGGCCCACTCTAATATATATATATATATATATATATATATATATATATATATATATATATATATATATATATATATATATATATATATATATATATATATATATATATATATATATATATATATATATATATATATATATATATATATATATATATATATATATATATATATATATATATATATATATATATATATATATATATATATATATTATATATATATATATTTTTTTTTTTTTTTATATATATATTATATTAAATATTATAATTATTATATATATATATATATATATATATATATATATATATATATATATATATATATATATATATATATATATATATATATATATATATATATATATATATATATATATATATATATATATATATATATATATATATATATATATATATATATATATATATATATATATATATATATATATATATATATATATCAGGGATATTCGCAAAATTTCAAAGATCAGCATCCATATTGTATGTCTATCTTTTATCAAATTTACCAGACTTAATTACACTTAAAAACAAACTTCTCCCTTTAAACGTTGCTTATACTGATTGCACTGTAGAAATCTACAAATAGGCTACTCTTTGCCCATATTTACAATCAAGTAGTTAGGACTCCCTTTCGTTCTTTTTGTTTTAAGGGAGTAAATATCATTTATTATTCAGTTATGATATGGATGTATGTTTGACAGATTATAAGTCAGCTTTTCTTTCCTTTGCTGATAGTAAATAGTTTATAAAAACTTAATACTTAATATAGGGTATATTAGAAATATTTAATACAGGAAGATAGCCAGATTTGGTAAGATTTTCAATATCATCTTCCTTACAAGGGTAAGTTCGCAATTATATGTTTATATTAATAGAAGGCTTAAGACACATTTAAATATAACAATTTGAATGGGTTAGTGTTTACATTGAATTAAATTGATAATCATACTCAAGGAGGAGGTGTTAGAACTGGACATGTATTTTGATTCTTTAGAAGTTTTTCATATATATACAGGGGTGTTTCGGAATTGCACAGCAATATTTAAGGTATGGTTTCTCTACCACAATATAATCCTGAGCCACCCCAGATATGAGAACAGTACTCCATGCAATGATGGATGAGGCCCTTGTATAATTGAAGTAACTACGAAGAAGGAAAAAAATACTCAGTCTAAACAGAACTCCCAACTTCTTTGAGGCTGTCCTAGCAACCATTGTGATGTGAGGTTTCCAAGACAATTTTTGGTTTATGTGAAGGTCAAGGGTGTTTATATTATCAACAGAAGAGATGGGAAAACCACTGAAAGAAACAGAAAAGTTATGAGGTGTCTTTGAGAAGGAAATTTCTAGAAGTTGAGTTTTTAAAAAGTTGAATTTCACATTATTGAGATGACCCGACTGGGAAATTCTATCCAGATCAGCAAGAATGGAATCGGAAATATGAAGACGAGAGTAATTCTAGATGTAAAGGAGGGAGCTGATTTGAAATGAGTAGAAGAATGTAGGGTCGAGTCATTGGCATATGAGTGGATAAAGTTAAACGAGCAGCTGAGAAGATCAGTAATAAAAATTAAAAACCCACAAACAAAACAATACTCATAGCCATTGACACAAACAAAGCATTGACACAGTTCCCAAATACAACCTCATAAACAAAATCATACAGTCAAACTTCCCACTAACATCAAAAAATGAATTCTAATTTCTTATCTGGCAGAACTGCACAAGTCCAATACAGAAACCAAAAATCCTACACAATTAGCATAAAAATTGGACACTCACAACCAGGGTTGGAAAAGCCCACTGCCCGGGTAACCCGGGTAAAACCCACTGGGCTGGGTTTTTGGGAACCAAAAACCCACTTTGCCGTAAAGCGGGTTTTTGCTACTTGATTTAGCTGATATTAATAACTAAGATAAGTGAATTTCTGTCTCTTGAAGTCTTGACACACACAAAGGGAATGAATGATAAATAAAACCTGCAAACTTATTTTTATTCAGTTTAATGCTTTAATACTTTAATTATTAAGTAGGTAACCTGAGTTTAAGAATAAAGAGTAATTTAGTATCCAACACAATATGAAAATCACAATTCACCAATCATGCTCATCCTTGCATTTCAACATTCTGTAACATTTAACTAATTTTTCAGCCTTTTCATTGCCTAATTTGTTTCTCAATCTCGAGGGAGGTTGATAAGTTCCACCCCGCATCATTGTAAATAATTTCTTCATTTCGGGGTCTTCTGCAGCACTAAATGGAATATTACACGAAAAAAAGGCTCATGCAAACTGCAAATCCAAAGCTGCTTTTAGTTTTGGTGGCGTTGAGATCACAAAACTGTCTATCTTCACTTGCTTGGTTACAATAGTTCCCCAGCGTTGATGCAGCACTTGGTCCACTTGGACTTGGAGTCGGTGTGGGTGTTCTAATACTAGTTGCTGGACTGACTGATCTTGGTTCTACAGGTACAGGTGATCGTGATCTAGATCGATAAGGTGTTGTCGATCTACTTTGGCCCACAGGCACAGCTGGAGCTGGTGAAAATCCAGTTGCCATTTCAACATCACCATCATCACTGCTACCTTCACCTTGGCCAATAAGTTTATATTGATCACACTTTTCCCAGATGGGCTCTTACTCTTTCAATTTTGTTGCTCACCAGATTACTGCAATGGTTGCATTTTCTCTTCTTCACAGTCTTTCCATTTTCTAGAACATTTACACTCTCAAACTCTCCCCAAGCCAGGTCTTTCAACCTCCCACCCCTATTCATGATTTAAGATAGAGAAGCTTTTTTAAAGTTCTGTTAATTGGATGCTATAATTTAATATATATTGATTAGAAATTTAGAAAGACCTGAAAATATAAAGAATATTCTTAAAACATTTGATTTTTTAAAAAGGGATAAATAAACATTTTTACATTACTGTAGACACACACAAGTTGCATGTGTCTACAATAATTGGAAATGAAATATAAAGTGTTGTATGGTACAACATTTCTTTTACCAAAAACCCAGAAAATCCCATCAATTCCCCGGGTTTTTGGCAAAAACCCACCCGGGCTGGGTTTTTCGGGGAAAAACCCGGGTTTTTGCCAACCCTGCTCACAAGGAGCCATACTATCCTCCACACTATTCTATTACTTCACATCCAACCTACCATTAACTCAGTCTTTACATACAAACATCACAACATAGGAAGGTGACATCAAAATTACAACTCATCAAAATCTCGCTACACAAGAATACATTAACCAAATTCAGGAGTGGCTAACAACCAAACAGAATGACTGCATCTCCAAGCAAATCCTCAATAACACTCATTCCAACTGACCGTCAACTATCATCCTCACACCCTAAGTCCTACTACACAGCACACTATCTCCCAAAACAAATATCAAAAGATACTAGGAGTAACTTTAGATCCTTACTTTACCTTCTCTAAACACATACAAATTATCACTTCATCCGCAAGACGAAAATTAAACACTAAAAATCATAGCCAATGCAAACATAAACAATCATCAACACACAGCCATCATATAGCATATAAATAATTCATATGCCCAGTCCTCAACTACTCAGCCCCCTTATGTCACCCATTAATTTTCAAACAAAACATAAACAAACTACAAATCACACAAAACAAAACCCTCAGAATAATAAATGGATGCACCTCAACTACCCCACAACAACACCAACATGATGAAACCAAAATATTTCCCATAACATAACCCATCACCCTTGCCATCCTGCTCTCTCAAATCCAATAGACACAGATTGAAACAGCCTCCATCATCTCCCTCACTTTTCTACAAACTTCTCCTGAACATCCCTCGCCCCCACCCTACATACAATGTCTCACACACCATCCATACAGATACCTATCTAAGACAGTGCATACCCAACATTCTCAACCCACACAAACACCCCGAATATCGCAAAAAACAATCGATACTCTCCCTATCCCTAAACAAGCAACCTTAGCCAAGCTAAGATGCGGCCATCACCCAAACCTCCAACACTACAAATACAAATTCCAAATAAACCAAACCACAGCACCGGAGACTGTCTCTCATTTCCTTTTAACCTGTCCTTCAACTCAACATTCCAGGGTACCCTGGAATATCTCATCTCTGGAAGAACTATGGAGGCCAGCCAGCCACAGTGGCTGGTTTTCTGAGCAAAGTGTGGCCGCCTCAAAAGAGGTGGTGAGGGGGGTGATATATATATATATATATATATATATATATATATATATATATATATATATATATATATATATATATATATATATATATATATATATATATATATATATATATATATATATATATATATATATATATATATATATATATATATATATATTTATAATGACAATGATCAGAAATAAAAATTTTCAAAATTATCAAAGGATAATTTATATTGGTTGTAGTGATCATGAATTTTTCTAATTTCAAAATAAGTCTACACTACTTAAGAGGCAGTATTTTACCTTTTCCATATGGATCCTTTTCTTTATCTTCTCTTTTCTTGTACGGAGGGTACTCCCTATAAGGATCTCTGTACCCTTTTTCCCTGGGCTTATCCCGAGGTTTTGCATACCGAGGATCATAATAATCGTCTAGGTGAGATAAATGAGAACCAGCTCCTGTTTCGGAGTCTGCATTACCAAAGCTGCTAGAACGTGAAGAAGGACGAGATCTAAAATATACCCCAAAAAAAAACAAAGGAGCAATTAAGTTTGAATATCCTGCCCTGATATATATATATATATATATATATATATATATATATATATATATATATATATATATATATATATATATATATATATATATATATATATATATATATATATATATATATATACCTGTCAGATGATGGAGCTTCATAAAAATCTTCATCTTCAAGTAAATATCGACCATCCCTATCCCTATTTCTTCTTTTCTCCCTACCATACTGTCGTTCACTCCCTCCATAACGATCAAGTTCGTCTCTGTAAGCTCTTCTACGTCTTTCTCTCATATTTTGCAAGTACTTCCGCTCATCACCATCTTCCTCTTCATCATCATAATCATCATCACGTAAGGGTCTACGATTGTAGTGTCTTTCACCATAAAATGGATCATAATCTATGTCTCTTTGTTTATTACTTCTTTGAGGTGAATCGTGAGAATAAAACGAACCTTCGTTGCGCTTTCTTTCACTATGTCGATCGATGTAATAGTCCCTTTTCCCATCTTTTCCCCTTTCCCTTTGACTGTCACTATCATCATCGTCTCGCCTATTGCTTATTGGGAGTCTAACAGCATGTCCCTCTGAGCCTATTGTTTCACTTCTAATAGGTGGAATCACTCCAGGACTTTCATCTTGTAGCACTCCAGTATCAGGTCCATCAGGGGGAGCTCTAATTTCACCATGCTCTTGCTTCACTCGCACAGAAGGAATTGGTTGAGGATTATCATTACCAGTTACAACTCTTCCAGAAGGCATTGCAGGAACAATGACAGGAATTTGATAACCCAATGTTGGAGCAGATTCTCCTTTTGTTGATTCTCCAGGAACCATTCTTTTGAAAGCTGGAGAATCGTTATCACGCTCTTTTTTAATGGAAAGTTGAGAAAGGTCTAAAACTGAAGGAGATGTTGGAGTGTCATTCATAGTCTCTAAGGTTCGTACTTTAGGCTGTTCCAATTTACTCTTGCATACTACTAAAATGAGCTGGAAGAATTTGATCAAAATAAGCACTGTTAGTAGTCTCATCTCGTTCAGAAACTACTAAAGGTCTATTAAGGTCAGTTTCTCCCAAATTTCTGTTTTGGAAAGAGTTATGAACTACTTGAAGTTTCACATTTGATTCTGGAGGTTGAGAATTCAATAATATTGTGTTTTCTTGCAAGGGGGTAATGGGATTATTATTACTTTGAAAAATGGAAGGATGAGAACTTAGAATTTTGGTTTCTGCATTACGTGACTGGTGGACAACTGTGGTGCGTTTATAAGCTGGAGGCTGAAAAGGACTTCCCTTCCGAGCCTGTAAATTGGGTATATTTCCTGATGGTCCAGGGACTGACTGAGCAATATTAGGAACACAAAACTTGTCTTCCAGCTTTTCAGAAAATGAATCCTGATCTGAAGGCATCCTTTCTTTATCTTCACTTTCAAAATTATCTTGCAGTACACTTGCAGGGCAAGATATGGTGGATAACTTCTGAGAAGGTGCTTCACTTGGAAATGCAACTGGTTTTTGTATTATTACATTGGAAGTCCCTGAAAGTAAAATTGAGAGATTGGTAGGTATAATTAAATACTGTGCAACTAATATCACAAAATTTTGAAAATAAGCTGTTATAGACAACAGAAAAGCCCCTATTTTACCACAATTACTAACCCTACATAAGTAACACATAAGTATATATATATATATATATATATATATATATATATATATATATATATATATATATATATATATATATATATATATATATATATATATATATATATGGGGAGGGAAGTAGTGCTCCCGAAGTGATGAGATTACCCCTCAATGGGTATATGGGATGTTAAGGGTCCTTCCCATCTCATCCTGGTGCCCAATGGTACGCTCCTTTCTCGCTCATTTACTCTTTCTTCTATATGAAGTAAGCTCTCCTTTTACACACAATAAACACTATTACAGACACACATCCCTAAAAAATGAAATAAATAAAGGTGTCGATATCACTAGCCTTGGAAACCAAAAGGGGCGGATTCCAAAGATAGCCCCTCATCAACCCCTTCCCAAATCAACACCTTGGGAGTTGGTGGCCTCTTTTGATGAGGTTGGTGCCACCATAAATATGGACCGACCGGGGCCCAGGCAAACCCTGGCCATTTTTAATAACCCAGACCTTGGCTAAAAATCAGGGAAAACCGGGGTTTGCCTGCTGGGGTTAAAATGGCAAATTATCTTATTAATGGTGGATTAAATCGAACAAAATATAAGAAAATTAAGATTTTTTCTTGATTTTCCAATATTTTCTTTTCCTTTTCTGTTTCTTTTTACCTCTCCTCTTCTGCTTGTGAATGTTCAAAATCCCATGTAATATATATATATATATATATATATATATATATATATATATATATATATATATATATATATATATATATATATATATATATATATATATATATATATATATATATATATATATATATATGGTAGCTCAGTGGTTGAGTCACCAATTGTGCATGTTTAGGATTTCATGGCACACCCCTTAAACTTAATGACAATACAAGGGGGTGGGAAAGTATGAAACAAATATTTTGTTACTTGAATAGGAAGCATTTTAGGCACTAAAAATTGGAATTTATCCTGCAATTAATTTGCAGTTTATGGCAGAGTGTATTATTAACATCTCAAAACTCATTCATTTCTAATAATGTAGCCAACATTTATAACAGAACCTCAATTTTCAATCAAAACAATCAAAGCATTGGAGTTGGAGCTGTGGAGCTGCAAAATTTTGAGTAGAGTTGGAGCCAGAGCAAAATATTTGTTTTTGGGCACAGTCAATGTCAAAGTAAAAAAAAAAAAAATCTTTTAAAATATTATTCCAATTTTTAAGTCATAAATGAAAATAAAGAATACTGGAACTAAGCTATTTTATGATGAAGCCAGAGATGGAGTTGGAAAAACAATTTACCAGCTCCTCAGCTCTGTTTCCAATATGCAAAAAAGCACATTTTTTCTCTGTTTCTTATACAGAAAGTCAGAACAACAGGTTAGAACCCACGACTCTGATAACATCAATCATTCTAAATGATTTAAGATGAAGCAAAGTTTGCTTTAAGACATATAATCAGTGTTCCTCAAATCTGCTTAGTCTGATAAAACATATAAGTTTCCCAGACTAGAGAACTCACTGAAGTAGAGGTAGCAAACCTCCAGTTAAGGGTATATATATATATATATATATATATATATATATATATATATATATATATATATATATATATATATATATATATATATATATATATATATATATATATATATATATATATATATATATATATATATATATACCTTCATCAATAATTTCTGTATTTTTTGTAGACAAATTATCCATTTTTGTTGAATCAACAGAAGCACTTTCCTTATCTTTATTAGGAATACCTTTGACACTTAAATCATCAACTTTGATAGCATCTAGTTTTTCTTTAAATGAAAAAGTTGGCAGCAAATGATCATCGTGTACATCACCACTTACAACTAAAGTAGCTTCTGTTGGTCCAGAAAATATGCCATGAAGTTCCTGATCTAATACTTGAATGTTGGATACCTCTGGGAATTGATTGGAAGGATTGGTAGATACTTCCCAATCTTTTTCATATTCATCTTTAACTGAATCCTTCACTGTAAATTCAAAAGTATCATTTGAATCTGATCCTTTCTCGTTAGACTGATTTAGGCTTTCAACAACAGGAAAAGAATTAGAAGTTTCTGTATTATTTTCACTTTGCTCTAGTGATGATTCTGAACCCTGACAACTTAAGGGTTTTGTCTCCCATCCATCACCCCATTCATCATCCCAAGAAGGGACCTGTGGAACTGATGCTTCATTAGAGGTACCTGTATTATTCTCATGAGAATCTTGATCTTGAGGTAATTGAATGTTGGCTTGAACATCTTCAAAACTTTCTGCAATATTGATAAGTTCTAAATTTTCTAAACACTGAGAATTATGGTTTTGAGGAAACTGACTGACAGCTTGTACATTCTCAGAACTTTCTGCAATACTGTTAGCTTCTAAATTTTCTAATCTTTCATTATTTAGCGCCAGTCCTTGCATCATATCAAGATATGACCTATTTTCATTATCATTTGCCAATGTGGTTTCCTTGTCATTTGCCAATGTGTCTTTAAATTCTGCATCTTCCCAATTATCAGATTTATTTTCATTTTCTAATTTCTGTTCATTATCTTTAAGTAAACAAGGATTATTATGCTGTGGATTTGCTTGACCATAGGAGAAATTATTAACAGAACTAGTGGAAGTATTATAAACAGCTTCACTTGTAGCTTCAATATTTAAACTAGAATGAATATCAGGCACACTCATGTCAAGGTCTTTTTCATCAGATGTGAAGAAAGTTTGAATTCTTGAAAACTGTGAATTTTCATTAAAGTCTGTAACAGTTTGTGAATATTGACTATTATCTTCTTTGGGATGATTAAATATAGCCCTCAGTGCTCTCAGTGTTATAAGAAGTGGCAATTTCATTTAGGTCATGGGAAGAATTATTTCTAAGTGTATTATGAATATGAACACTGCCATAATCTTTATCTAGAGTTTGTGAGTGATCAGATATATTTTCTACTTTGCAAGATGAAGTTTCTTCACTATAATGCAAAGGAACATTATTATTAGTCTCTACAGTATTTGAAATCTGAGCAGTGGATTGAGCTGAAAACGCTCCTGATTGATCTTCTGAAATTGAATTTTAACAATCTATTATAAGATGCAACAAAAAAAGGGAGAAATATATATATATATATATATATATATATATATATATATATATATATATATATATATATATATATATATATATATATATATATATATATATATATATATATATATATATATATATATATATATATATATATACGGTATATATATAAGAAAGGAATAAATTTAAATGATAGAAAAAAGTAATGTAATTATTGTTCAAACTGGTATATACACATGATAGTACATTGTTTAGGAATACTTAATTTCTATATTCAATTTTAAACCAAATTATAAGATAAAAATAATTCATTTGGTTTATAAATGGTTTTCTTTATAGCAAGGCTGCAGAGATGGTATAAAATTTTGCAAGTTATAGCTCCATTATTTTAAAATTGCCCAGGTCCTCTAGATTCTTCATTTTAAAATTAACCAGCTCTGGCTCCCACCAGCTCCTACTCCATCTACTCATATAAAATTAATCTATAATATTAAATATGCAAAGTATATAATAAAACAGAAATCACTACTACAAAATACATTATTTTCAGTTACAGGTACAAACAAGAAACCTTTTTTCCTAGACTTCAACACCATGCAAAAATTTGTCAAAATTATGGTTCCACAGCTTTAGTTTCTGGGTTCAGGACTCCAGGACCTGAATGGGAAACCACAGCTCTGAGAAACATACGGTATATATTTGTTAAGAGGTTAGATGTAGAAAGTTCTAGTCCCACTGAAAGGATGAAAACCCTACCTGTAATATTAATTAAAACTCAAGGACTAGCACTGAAACCAAAGAGCCAAAAAGGGGAAGAGACTTTTAAGAGCAAATGGTGAAATCTGCTGAACTTACTGACAGGGTGAAAACTAGGGATGGAGTGAAGTATCGTATCGGTATCGGTTAAGTATCGGTAAAAATTTTGGTATATGAATGGATAAAGTATCGTAATCGGTAAGTATCGGTATATTTTCAGGTATCGGTATCGGTAAAACTTTTGGTATCGCTCCATCCCTAGTGAAAACCCTTCCATGGAGAATATATATATATATATATATATATAATTATATATATATATATATATATATATATATATATATATTATATATATATATATATATATATATATATAATATATATATATATATATATATATATATATATATATATATTTTGTTCTTCACAGTTAAAAAATCTGGTATCAGTATCACTCATTTTTTGCTAATACCAAAACCTATACCTGAAGGTTTGATACTGATACCAAAAAATATACTGGTGCTAATACCTATACTTTACTCCATCTGTAATTTAAATATTATACAATATGTAACTATAATTTCTTGCTAAATTAAACAGTAATAACTAATAAGCGATGTTCATCATAAAGATATTTTTAAATGTACTCACCTGAAATAAAAGACTGATCCTCATAGCTTGTTGTAGGTTGATTATTATTATTATTTGCATTGATAAAATATGAATCACTATTTCCCCAATCATTCCAATTATCTTCACTGCCCCAGTTCCAAGCATCCTGCCCCTGATTCTGGAGATTAGATCCATTCTGCATTTGTGAACCATACTGATAATGCTTTGTTGATTGAGGTTGGGTATTTTGAGTAGAATGATGATACCCAGAAGATTCGGAAATATCAGAAGTTTTCACATTTCTTGATCCTTCAATATTACCATAAGGAGTTTGAGGGTACCAATCTTGGCTTGATACCTATAATAAGAGACATCTAGTATCAGTTGATGAAATAATAATAATAATAATGAATGAATGATAATAACCAAAATTATATAAACTGGACTTGAAAGTAAATGAAAGCTTTATGCCCCTAAATGAAACACAAACTTTTAAACTCTTTAAAAAAAATTCCTATTTTATTTTCAGTACAATTTTTTATATTATCATGTTTTGTATTCTAATGTTAATGCAAACATTTTTTCCTACCAGATATTATATTCCAATAATTTTCGTGATTGACTCATATATAAAATGTTATGCGGTTGCTAGGTATATACTATCTAGAAAAGTTTCTCTCTTACAATAGGGCAATGCCTGTGAGATACAAACTTTTTAAAAAAAATTTCCTAAAAAATGCATAAAAAAAAAATGATTGTAGGGTAATAATAATAATAATAAAAAGTAAATTTTCAGAAACTATATGAATTATAATATGAATGGGCCTTATACTTATGTTCAGCTTTAAGAAAGAGAAGTTCTTTTGTTCTAGAAGTACTCTACTTCCTTTTCTTAACTTTTGCATACTAAGATCTGTATTTCAAAATTAACAAGATTACTAAATTTTTGTTTGAAAATTCAAACAATAAATTTGGAGAAAAACCTATAATGGCGAGTGTGAAAACCAAAATAATAAGATATTTCATAGAAAATTAAATAAGGCCACTCTACTTACAACATGTAAGTTGTTCTTTTTCAAGAAATACTAAAAGAAATAATTATATGCTTCGATAAAGAAACCTTTTTATGTTTTACTACAGTGTTAAATTATAATCTTACTTGAGGCAAGGATGGAGAATTTAGATCTACATTTTGTGGAGTAGATGATACTTTTGAATTTGCTCCAACTCTATGACCACCTTTTAAACGTTGTCTAAACATGGGTATTAATAAAGTACATCAAAAATTTTCTGTAAAATAAGTACTATATACATTAGTAACTATCATTTGTATATTCAATAAATTTAATTAAAAATGAATAAAATGGTCTAAATTACACAAATTATTGCTGTGAAAACATTTGAAAGTTATAATTACTGGTTAAAATAAAAAGACACTATATATATATATATATATATATATATATATATATATATATATATATATATATATATATATATATATATATATATATATATATATATATATATATATATATATATATATATATATATATATATTACACTTCACTCAGTGTGGCTTTGATCAGTGTAATTTCACTATAGTGCGGATTATTAATTTTAAAATTAGTAATTTTATAACAATAAGTGAAAAATATAAGCACACTTCCTGTTCAGAGCCTGTATTTTGCGATAATTGGATTAGACACACCGTTTTTAATAATATAAAATTTAAAATTAATTCTTTATATAATAAGTGAAAATCATAAGCATACTTCCCACTCAAATCCTGTATTTTATGATAACTGCACTAGACACACAGTTTTTACTATTCAGTATTCAACTACCCATGCTACATGTAAGTTGTGTTATTAATAATTTTCAATTTTTTACAATTACGATCACACTTTTTTGTATGAAGAGATGCCAAAGGAGAAACCAGTGCAAACTTAGTAATAAATGAAATCTTTAAATATGTTTTTGTTTAATATATTAATAAAAGCTTTTAAATTTATTTATTTTATTATTCATTTCAAGCATGGAAATCATAATTAATACTAGGGATGCACTGATAAGCCAAGTAGCCAATTACCGATTAATCGGCCTTTCATCAATGCCACCTAATAAGTAATGAGTTATTATTAATTAATTAATAATAAATTATTACTTATTATTAATTTAAATTAATACTGAGAAAAAACAGTTATCAACATTATTTATTACTAATAACTATGCATGTTTTCATTATTAATGTAAATCATTTTTATTGCTTACTTTTCAGATATATTAAAAAATAAAAATTTAAAATTTTAAAGATAACTCTAGATTCTAGAATCTCGATTATAGAAATATAAATAATTAAATATTAATTACACTTTATAACGAAAGCAGTATGTCAACCAGTTATTGTTGGAAGTATTTTGATGTTCATCCTAAGGATAACAGTAAATGTATTTGTAAATTATGTAAAGCCACCATATCAAGAGGTGGCAAATCTGCAAAAAGTTATACAACGACAAATATGTTGAACCACATTAAGAAAATTCATTCAGATGAAGCAAAAGCTGAAACGGATAAGCTGAAAAGGCAATATGATTGGTCACAGCCATAATACTTCAGAAGCAAGGTGCAGCAACTATGAGCCTCCAAAAAAAGTTCAACCAACTATACAATCAGTTTTAGTAAAAGAGTAAAATTTGGAATATTAACGATCACAAGTTCCAAGAGATACATTATTTGATAGGAGAAATGATAGCTGTTGATATTCAACCATATTCTTTAACATCTGACATTGGATTCCAAAGGCTTATTGCAAAACTCTGTCCTAATTACAGAATTCCATCAAGAAAATATTTCACAGACAAAATAATCCTGGATATATTTATGAAAGTAAAAGCAAAAATTCAGACATCGCTCGATGAAATTAGCAGTCTTTCTTTGACCACAGACATTTGGACAGCTTCAACAAATAATGCTCCATTTCTGAGTGTGACAGGCCATTGGCTTTCAGATGAGTTTGAACAATGTAGAGCTGTGCTTAGAGTTGTTCCTTTCCCTGGTTCACATACAGCTGAAATAATAAGTGAACAACTACACATTGTTCTGAATGAGCATAAGATCTCCAACAAAATTTTTCTTGTACTACGAGATTTCCGCCGCAAATATGGTTGGTGGTATGAGGGAGTGTGGTGTACAGTCACTATCATGTTTCATACACACATTGCAACTTTCAGTAAATGAATCAATATTTTCGCAAAAAGGCTGTGAGCAATATAATTGCAATTAGCAGAAAAATAGTCTCACACTTTAATCATTCTCCATTAGCGATTAGCAAATTAACCGAAATCCAGGAGCAGCTTAAATTAGACAAACATAACTGATTTAAGATGTGTCTACTCGTTGGAATTCAACATATTATATGCTGAAAAGAAATTTAGAACAGCGAAAAGCTTTTATAATGTATGCTGTTGACAATAACATTCCAACTTTATCAAGTTACCAATGGACAATTGTTGAAAAAGTTGTCCAGTTATTAAGTCCATTTGAAGACATCAGCAAAGAATCAAGTAACAGAACATCAACTATATCAATGATAATCCCTACAATATTAGCTCTCAGATTATTTCTATTAAAAGCTACCAAACCTACTGGTGAATTTAGTGGAATTATTTCAACTGTTGAAGAATTCAGTGCATCAACTGAAAAAAGATTTACATCATACTTAAATGCAAAATTTCTGTGCTTGGCTACTTTTCTCGATCCCAGATTTAAATTGAAATTTCAAAAGGATGACATTAAAGAAGACACTATTAAGAAATGGGTTATAGATATTGTAGAACATCAAGCTGAGATAAATTCTATTGATAGTCAAACAGGAGACAGCTCTTCTAATGATGATCAAGATAATGAAACTTATGAAAGTGTACCTAAAACTGTTTCCCTTTCAAAACTGTTAGATGATTTTGAGTCAAATAAGCCTATGAAAATAAATTCAGACTTAGACGTTGCAAGTACAACAGATGTGCAACCCAAACTCAAGAGGAGTAAATCTGTTACTCGTAGAATGCGCAAAGGAACTGGATCAATATTTAACTCTACCAACACTTCAAAGAAGCGAAGAACCCATTTCTTTGGTGGAAAAAGACACAGGGAGACTTTACCAATATTGAGCAATTTGGCTTCAAAATATTTAAGCGCACCACCATCATCTGTTGAGAGTGAAAGACTCTTTAGTACAGGTGGTAATATCTATGAACCTACATGGAATAGGCTGTGTCCTGAAAATGGGGAAACTCTTTGTTTCTGCATTATAACTTAAGAGTATTGAACTTTAAATACTGATGAGCTTGAGAGCTGAGATAGAAGACAACATAAATTGAAGAGGCAACAGTATAAACAGAAAACAAGGAAAACTGCCAAAATTTAGTAGTATTTTTATGCACTTTGTATATATGTATTTTTAGTATTTGTATTAACAATGAGTCAATTATAATATGTTAATGTTTCATAATTTATGAATGATTTCTTAATAAAGTAAAAAAAAAAAAAGGCAAAAGCCATAATAGCAGCCAGGCACAAAATGACTAACAATTTTGAAAATTACATTGGTATTGTTATTTGTTACTGCTTCGAAGCTATCTGATGATTAACTTGGCAGTTATGAAATGGTCTTGTAAAGGTTGGTTTGTTCTGGTAAAGGATTTAAGCAATTAGCCGATCAATCGTGTGAATGGCCGATTACCAATTAATTGGTAATATAGCCGATTAACGATTATCTACCGATTAATCGGTGCATCCTTACTAAAAAAGCTTCTAATAGACTTTTGTTCCCAGAGTTATAGAAAAAATGTTATAAGCCAAGAACTGATCAAAAAAAAAAAAAAAAATTTTTTTTTTTTTTGGAATAAAAATCCACCTTTTCGGACAAAAAAAAAAAAAAAAAAAAATTTTTTTAAAATACAACTATAACATTTCTTATATTTGGTGGGTATATAGAGGAGGGATGGGGCTACAAATTCCTCTCTATACTTTATTTGATGTGATTCGTTGGTTTTGATATATATATATATATATATATATATATATATATATATATATATATATATATATATATATATATATATATATATATATATATATATATATATATATATATATATATATATGTGTGTGTGTGTGTGTGTGTGTGTGTATGTGTGTGTACATAATGAAAAATTAGCTCTGAAACTACCAAAAGTAGTTATAATGAAAGCTTTAATACATCAAGCTCAAAGCTCATGTTACAAACTTGCATTCTATTGCATTGAAAATAAAGGGTAAAAAAACTAAGGTTTCAAAGAAATTTTCTAGATTTTCTCTTGCTACAGCAAGATGAACATCTACATTTTCTTAGGGCCAAACCAAATCTCTAATTTCGATTTGTCTAATGCCTGGTGATCTAACATCTGCTTTCCAATTACCGCTACTAAAATCACAATTGAAGAAAGGTTCCAGAAAATACTTTAATATAAATTACTATAAAATATAAGCCTTGGACAAGAGTGGCAAAATAAAATAAACTAAACTATCGGAGAAGTGGACCTAATCAGTTAAATTATGAATTATTTTATAACCATTAATTAGTGTTTTGAAATATTAAACATGACGGGGTATTAGACGGGAGATTGCTATTCTACAAACCCATAAATACCACACAAAAATAAATCAACATTTCAGTAAAATGTTGATAACTAATACCAATTTTCTCAACCAAATAATCCTTCTGACAATCTGCCAATCTACCAGCAGAAAATCTTGGGATGCTCAAAGAGTATCGATACATATTGATGTAGATATTTTATATTCGATATATCAAATGAATTTCGATGATATTTTTTAAACTTTTATATCAAGTGTCGAATCATTGATGATTTTTGTTGTTATAAAATATTTTATAATGACATTGATTTTTAAAATAAATGTATCGATACATTATGACAGATTTTATCATACACTATGGAGAGCTATTTGATATATTTTGAGGATATCGATAATTGAAAATCAGTACATTCTATTTATCAAGCATCAGCGAAAGCTTATGGACACTAAAAGACCTATAAGCAAATTTCAGAGTGGCATAAAATTTTTCCATGAACTACCCGCAAGTCACTTTTGATATATAGAAAAAAGAAAAATGGTACGTACCATAGTAAGAATTCTGTAAAGGCCTTGAAAATTCTTCGAAAGAAGTATTCCACAAAAATGAATGTTCCATACATTAATTTTAAACTTTAAATTCGGATTTAGAAATCTTTAAACTAGCTGCAAAAATATATACAGCCTAAAAATTAATTTTGTAAATTTCGCTGAAATGATTCTGGAATGGTCACATCATTATTTACATAATTTATATTTTGTTATATAAATAATAAAACTTTATTAATATTGATATAAATTAATTTTCTCTCTCTCGTACGTGGTTGCAGGTTTGTTCATCCACCACTATATTACACTAGCTAGTGCACAACTGTTATTTACTACTCATTATTTCTTAAATTTTTTTAATACGATTAAATATTTGACAAATTGTATCTTATTGTAATAACACTCCAATGAAGTGTTATTTAATAAAAAATAAAAAAAAATTAAAAAAAAAAGTCATACAATTTTGATTAGTTATTCCAAACGAAGAAAATACTGTGTGGTTACAAAAATTTTGCAACGCATCTTTTAATCTAACGGACGAGAGAATTTTGTGCGCCCATTTGCCGCTCGAGCGTTTCTATTAGTACGATGTGGTTGCAAATGAAATACAACATACCGTAAGACCTTCGTTTATTATAGTGTAGGAAACATTTTGAAAGAAATTTTAAGAAAAGTATACATATTTAAATTTTTCTTAACAGTTTAGAATATTTCTATATTTATTATTATTATTTTACTTCATTAGAAAATACTTATATTAGATAAAACTAACTATGGTTTTTCAAAATATCATAATACACCCTAAATCAAGATTTAGATGGTAACATCAAAATTTGAAGTTGATTGTGTATTTAACATTGTAAGCACTTGGCTCTTTCCATGCTTAACGACAAGATTAAAAATGCAAAAAGTACTTATATATCCCTCCACATTGATGAAATATCTTTCAATGTCACGTAATATAAGGCTTATTAATCTTAATTCCTATTTAAATGTATGGAATTGAAATTAGACTCTGAAACTATATTTAGAACTCGACTTTAGACAGTCTGCCCTAGGATAAATTTGCTTAAATTAGCTTAATATTTGATAAAGGGTAGACGTGTTTTGCATTCTATTGAGTTTAATACTGGACTATTACATTCATTGACTAGCTTAACGGTCTAATATGTGGCTTAAGGAGTTGAGTTTTCATGCCCATGAATTTTAATAGGAAGACCCATTTAATTAAAAGTTCCATTTGCCTTTGAATTTACCTATTAACTTAAATGTAGCCTTTAACCTTTAAAAGGCACTGCTTCAAAACTTTTAAGTTTTGGAAATCAAAGGATCGATTAAGTTTGGCTTTTAATGCTTTTATCTTCTGGTGAGCAACCTCAATTGATTTTAACTACCTATTTTAGGCTAATATATTACCTAGCTTGGTTTATTTACTTTTTATTGAAGTGCCAGTCACAGAACTGTTTATTTTAATCTTCAGGGTTTCTGTGATAGTAAATCCTATTAGCTTTCCTATAACTTAAAAGTTTTGGAGGAATTAGACCCATATTGGCTTTTAGTTTGCTTTGTTGCTCACCTGTATTGCTTAATTTGGTTTCCTTAACTATTAGGGGTTTATCGTTTAAATTGAAAAATAACTTTTAAAGCAGTTTTCATAAATTGTTTAACTGTTTAACTTTTTTAAGTACCTATAAAATGGCCGAAATGGAAGAATATCAATCTTTTGAATTGTTTATTTATTAATGAAAGAGATTTAAAAATTCGTGTGAGGTTGAATTTAGGTACTTATACAGATTTGAGGTATAGCTTCGGAATCGTCTTAGGTTGAATTAGAGGCAAAAGTTTGAGCGAAGAGTTCAGTCTTAGAAGGTAAAACACCAGAAAGAAAATGGAATGTATGCCTCCATACCAGATTCACCTCGTTAATGGGTTCTGAACACTCCGAGTGACCCCTCCCACGGAAGCAATAAATCATTCCATGGGAAATCAAAGTACGACCAGCTTGGGCCACAGAAATGAAACAAACGTTTCCTTTCAATAGAAGGGGGATCTTTCCTGCGAAAGACTTAGAGAGATAAAAGAGGATACAGAGATAAGGTGATCGGAGGAAAGAGTTTAACAGTATAAGGAAAAGGATTAGAAGTTAGAATAAGTTCTAGACTGTTGGGTTAAACTCCAACACGATCAGGTATACGAGTAGGGAGCTGCACCAACTGCTCAAGGTCATTTTGGATAGCGAAATGGAAGGCACGATCATCAGCTGTATCATGCGGACTAGGAAGCCATTGACTGTGGTGAACATTTAAATCACCTAATATGATGATTTCAGAGAAAGAAGAATGTACTCTATATTGGAGTTTAAATAGTCGAAGAATTTAGGACAGTCAGTAGAATCAGGAGATAAATAAACAGAACAAATGAATTTAGTCATAGAATGGCAAGAGAGGCTATGCCATAAGGTGGAAAACTCGGAAGACTCCAAATTAGACAACAGAACAAACGACATCATTGCGCGCGTATGCACAACAGCAGCCTTTTCCTGAAAATTGAGGATAGAGACAGTAGAAGGAAACAGAATAAGGTTTGCTATCAAAACGTTCAAACATGAGTTTCGGTCAAGAACAAAAGGTAATGTCTAGTAGAGGTGATGGAAAATTGGAGTGTAGACCGCAAATGTTGCAGAAATTAATGTAAAAAAAAAAATAGACCAGGCATCCGAACAAGCCGGCTGCAGAGTCCTGGTGCCACCTATTCCCAAGTGGTGATGGGGGAAGGGGTGGATGAGGGGCTTTTTTGAAGCGACCCCCCCACACACCGGGGCTTATCCGAGGCTACTGCTGTTGACGGCATTATTTTTTTAAAAAGTGTCTGCAATAGTGTTTTGTGTGTGTGTAGGAGAGCCTACTCTGTAGTAGAAGGAAGTGGAGATGAGCGCTAAAGGGAGCGAACCATAGGGCACCGGAATGTGATACGAAGTACCCTTAACATCCCGTATACCCTATGGGGGTAATCTAATCGCCTCGAGAGCGCTACTTTCCTTCCCCGTGATATATATATATATATATATATATATATATATATATATATATATATATATATATATATATATATATATATATATATATATATATATATATATATATATATATATATATATATATATATATATATATATATATATATATATATATATAGGGATGGAGCGATACCGATTAAAAATTACCAGATACCGATACCGATACCGGAGTCGGTATCGGAAAATATGCCGATACTACTACCGATACCAAAGAAAGTTAATTTGGCACATTATATAAAGCTACTTTACTCTTATCCAAAAATTTTGCCGATACCGATACCGGTATCGGAAAATATGCCGATACTTGCCGATACCGATACTTCACTCCATCCCTAATATATATATATATATATATATATATATATATATATATATATATATATATATATATATATATATATATATATATATATATATATATATATAAAAGCCACAATTTCATTGATAGCATATTGGCACTGGCTTTCCGTGGATATTTTTTTGAAGTTCTATTTGCACGAAACACTTTCAAGGAGACCGACGCGGAACCCCTCCTCAGCGCGGGGCCCTGGGCGGTTGTCCGGTTCGCTCACCCCTAGAGACGCCGTTGCTGAAGGGCAGTATTTTGTCAGCATGGAAAGACGATATGCCTTCTTTGGTAGGTTCCATTTTCTCTATGTAAAGAAAAAAAAATGATGCTCATTAACCTTGTATGAATATACAATTAAACAAAAGTTAACGGAACTTTAAAATATTTTTTTTTTAAAAGTAATATAAAAACTAATATTTTCAAGGCAAAAAGACTTCTTAAAAAATATGTTTATTTTAGTGTACAATATAGAATTATTCTTGAATCAAGTGCTTTTAATATAAGGAGAGTTTCCCGAAACTAAAATAAAAAAAATATATATATATATATATATATATATATATATATATATATATATATATATATATATATATATATATATATATATATATATATATATATATATATATATATATATATATATATATATATATATATATATATATATATATATATATATATATATATATATATATATATATATATATAGGGACCGACCGGGGTTGGAATTTGGCCGGGGCCGGGGTTCTGGCCGGGGTTTCCTAAAATTTGTAAAGAGGTCAAAAGCACTGAAATTTAAGGTTAAGAAAATTAGATAATAAGGTTTATTTAATTGTAAGGAAGGAGTAGAATAGCCAACATTCACTTAAATTAATGATTATATGCATTTTCTCCAAAAAAAAATCAAAAAATTACAATTTTGTATAGTTAAAGTTTAAAAAAAGTACAAAAATTAAAAAAAAAAATATTCTAATTCATAATAGTGATTCAACAGGTTTACTTAAGTAAGACCCTAAGGTAAAGTTTGAAAAAATGTAAGATATAAAATTATTAACAACCTGTATTTATACATATCATTGTTATTTTATTGGCATGTATCAAACTTGTATCATTTAGCTGCATTATTTAAAAATTATTATTTTGTTTATACTTTCAGTCAATATGGCTAAAAGATCAGCTTCTGCAGTATTTGAATACTTTACAATGTTTCAGGATAGGCTCGAAATAGCTAAATGTTAACATCTGCAGTCAGAAAATTAGAAGAGAACCTCCGGGTGCTACAAGTAAAAAATTTTCAACCAAATCTTTTTGGAGTATCTAAAATCAAAACACAAAGATGAACATTCGCTAGCAGAAAAGGAGCGGTCAAAAGAAACAGAAAAGAAAAAAAATCTTAATTTTCTTATATTTTGTTTGAAATTTTTTTTTTTATTATTTGACTGATTGAGCTGAAATTTTCAAAGTATGTGAATTTTTTCACGAAGTTCTGAGTTGATTTCGAGCATTTTTTTGAGTCTATAACGGTTTGAAACTTATTTGGACCCAAAGTTGAAAAAAATGAATAACTGGATCAAACCACTGGTCCACATGAGCTGAAAATTTAGCTGAATACCTTTGCCCCAATTTATTGCATTTGTGGGAATAGGTTTTTGATATCACGTCAAGAAAAAAGTTATATAAGCACTTGAAAAAAAATTTGCAAAAATCGTACCCTTCTGGAGGAAAAAATTATTTATAAAAAACGCTACCTACTATTTTTTTTTATTTGTGAATATTGTTTAGAAGAGGGCAGGGCAACAATATTTATTTAGTGCATATTTAAATGCTCTTTGTTTGAAGCGAGATATAGCCTCTCAAACTTTGGGAATTTTTGAAATTTGGCCAAAAATGAACCTTTTTGAAGGCTATATCTCAAAACCAACGAATGTCATCGAATAAAGTACATAGAGGAATTTGTAGCCCCACCCCTCCTCTATACACACCAAAAATAGGAAATGTCATAGTTGTATTTTTTTTTTAAAAAATTTTGTCTGAAAAGGTGGATTTTTTTAGTTCAAAAAAATTTTTTTTTCTATAGTTGGTCAGTTTTTGGCTTAAAACATTTTTCCTATAACTTTGGGAACAAAAGTCTATTAGAGACTTTTGTATCCCATTTAATTTTGAATAAATAGTCCAATTTTCAGCTCATTCTAAAAAGTGGTTTGGCACCGCCATTTAATTAAAAAAGTGTAAAATTTCAAAAAAAAAAAAAAAAAAAAAAAAAAAAAAAAAAAAAAAAAAAAAAAAAAAAAACCTTTTAACCGTAATAGACTCGGAAAAACGCTAGAAATGAACTTTTCTTACCGGTAAAAAATCTATATAACAAAGTTTCAGCAGAATCAGCTGAAAATTTAAAAAAATAAATAAATTTTAAGAATAATTTGCCATTTTAACCCCGGCCGGCAACCCCGGTTTTCCCTGATTTTTGGCCGGGGCCGGGGTCAGTAAAAATGGCCGGGATTGGCCGGGGCTGGGGCCCCGGTCGGTTCATATATATATATATATATATATATATATATATATATATATATATATATATATATATATATATATATATATATATATATATATATATATATATATATATATATATATATATATATATATATATATATGGGACTGGCCTGATATAACCAGATATCTGGTAATTCGGTTTTTACTATAAGACCAAAATTGCCGGATATTAATTTAAATTAATATTAATAGCATATTTTAATATATATATATATATATATATATATATATATATATATATATATATATATATATATATATATATATATATATATATATATATATATATATATATATATATATATATATATATATATATATATATATATATATATATTATTTCTGTATACCTAAACATTGTTTATTATTAAATATGTTACGTTATTTATTTTGAAAGCAGCAATAAATGGTAAACTTTGTTTTTTTTTTCTCTTCTTCAGATGAACACAAGATCAAAAACTAAAGTATTTCTTGCAGGGCAGACGGACCAAAATATTACAACAAGTTCACTTCCAAAAAGTTGCAGCTTCTCAAGTTTTCTTTTATCACCAAAAATACGCAAAATTTGGGATGTACCAAATCACTTAACCTATGTCTGAATGCCATTCTCAAATATTGGGAAAGAACAGGAACACCCACTATGCGTCAGGATTCTGCCTTAAAGATGATGGAATATTAAAATTATATTAAAATCATAAGGCAAATTAACAATTAATGTGAATTTTAAGGAATATTCGGCAATTTTATCAGGATGTCCAGCTGTATAGTAAAAACTGGATATTCGGTATCGTTTTTGAAAATTTGCCAGATATCCAGTATTTGGTTATCTGGAAAATTCACTATCCTGCCCATCCCCAGATCCTTAATAATTTATTTATTTAACTGTGCTTGCTGTAATGCAGTTCAAGTTGGATAAATTGGTCTACAATTAAAAAAAAGTGCCTTATACACAAAAAGGAGTTTTCTTTAGAAAAGACCTCCATCTCTTCTTCTGAACACTACCATGAGAACAATTTCCTTCTTCCAATTTGATATCCTTCAACATTCCCCTTTATTTCCTGATTGTAAAATATTGCAGTCTTTATATATAAAATTCTGTGTCCATCCTAAAATGATCGAACTTTTTGTTATTCTTTTCCCTCAATGCTGAAGTCTTTTCAAAACAGTCCATTTTAAAAAAAATTTTTGGTGTTTGTTGCAACATTTCAATTTTAGTCTTAGGTTTTAAATATTTTTGTTTTAAATTAGTTTTTTTTTTAATGAATTTATATTTGTAAAATTTAATTACTCCTCATGATGGACCATGATATGGTATGAAGATTCAAAACATTCTTAGTATATTAAATGATGTATAATTCGCTAGTATTGGCTTCAAACCTATGAAAGAAGCTATCACAATTATATATATATATATATATATATATATATATATATATATATATATATATATATATATATATATATATATATATATATATATATATATATATATATATATATATATATATACTTATTTACTTGTGGAAAAATAGTTTCGAAAATATACAGGAAGTTGAACATTGGGTACAGCAATTACATTTACTTTCCTGAGTTCTGCTGCATCAAGGGGAGTGTAAATGCTGATTTCTTGAGTGATAGGATCAACACCTCTTATTACACCCCATCCCAAACACTCGCATGAAAGAAGTGATGAAATACTGTAGTGTATTCGCAAAGGGTGATAAGGGTCAACCCGATAAAGGAATTCTTTTCCCATGCTACATAATGCTACTAACGAACCATTAATAGCAAGCAATACATGAGATGGAGGTACAGAAGATCTATGAATATGTACTGCGACTCTCTTCCAATTAACTGTTAGTGGTCTTTTAAATGTATAACAAGTCAAGTTTTTTTCATTTTTCTTCCATAATAATGACAAGTAGCCCATAATAGTTATTTCTCTTCCTATCTTACTCTTTGTTTTTTTAGTTTCTTTTGACACACTCTTAAACGTAACCAAGTGATAATTTAAAAATTTTCTATTGTTTCTTAAAATACCCCTATTTGTTGATGACACAATCTGTGTAGTAAGTGGAGTTGGATAATTTTTATTTGACTGTGAACTTTCTATATTTATCACATGAGATGGTTCTAAAATCCGAAGAATATCAATCATGATGTCATAACCGGTAACAGCAGTAAATCCCATTGTGTTTACAACTAAAGGTATGTCTGAAAACTTTTCAAGATATAATGAAAATAGATAAGAAACAATATTCAGATATTCATTCATCATATGATTAACAAGAATATCACCAAGCAATATTTGTTTTTGAAATGAGTAGACATAGTTTTCATGATGTGAGAATGATGGACCCAAAAGAGGGGATGAACAAACTGATAAAGTCAAGCATCCAGGAAGTGAGAACTCTGGTTGACCTGGATCCAAATCAATACATGCAACATGGGAAACTTCTAAAATGCTCAAGAACCTATTGATGATATATTTTAAAAAAGTTGATTTTCCAACACTTTTTCCACCAGTAATAACAAAAATTCCTGAAAGGGATATATATATATATATATATATATATATATATATATATATATATATATATATATATATATATATATATATATATATATATATATATATATATATATATATATATATATATATATATATATATATTTATTAATATATTTTAAATAATTATATATATATATATATATATATAATAATATAAATATATATAATATATATATATATATATATATATATATATATATATATATATATATATATATATATATATATATATATATATATATATATATGGGGATGTCGAGGTAGGGGGAGAGAAATTTGAGGAAGTGGAGGTAGAAATTTAAATATCTGGGAATGCTGATGGAGGGAAAAGGGGGAATGGAAGGGGAAATAAAGAATAGAGTGACGGAGGGATTGAGGGAGGTATGGATGATGTGGAAAATACCAAAGGAAATAAAGATAATATCTGAGAGCATGTGTCTACTCTGTAATGTATGGGTGTGAAACATGGATGATGAATGATCAGATGAGGAAAAGATTAGAAGTTTCTGAGATGAAAGGATTGAGGGCTATATGTAGGTTAAGGGTGGTATTTAAAATCAGAAACGAAAGAATAATGGAAATGTTCGAATGGAGAAGGGGTATAATGTATAGAGCGGAAGAGAGTGTATTAAGGTGGTTTAGGCATATGTGTAGGAAGAATGAGGATAGGATAGTGGGTAGGAGAGGAAGAGTAGGGAAGGTGGAGGTGGATGGATGGGGTGAGAGAGATTTTGGGGGAGAGGTTTGAAAATATATATATAAGTGAGATTGAGGCAGTGGTGATGGAGGGAAGGAGATGGGGATTGAATGTGTGTGTGTGTGTGAGCAAACTGTAATGGGCACCACCCAACAAGAGTGGAAAAGGTAATGGCAAAATAATAAATTTTATATATATATATATATATATATATATATATATATATATATATATATATATATATATATATATATATATATATATATATATATATATATATATATATATATATATATTATATATATATATATATATATATATATTTACTTTTATCATTCAATTCTACACATGCTTGAAATTCTTCTATATAAGATGTCCATTCTTCAGATTCACAAAAAAGTGGCACTCTACATTTATTTATATCTTCAACTAACTGTACAGCAAGAGTTTCTTTCCACAAACACATATCAAGCTTTTCTTCCTTTTCTGTTACAAGTGATTCGTCAAATATTTGTGTAATATTACTACAATATCTGTACATCTTCACAATAACAACAGGCTGATCCTAATATTATATATATATATATAATATATTATATATATATATATATATATATATATATATATATATATATATATATATATATATATATATATATATATATATATATATATATATATATATATATATATATTATATATAATAAAAAATTAAAAAAAAAAAAAAAAAAAAAAAAAAAAATTTTATTTTGAAATTTTTTTTTGTATATACAGCCATTTTGGTGGTGCATGGGAAAATATTTTAAAAAATTCAGTATCCACTTAACTGGCAAATTCCCTAATAAAGAACAATGAAAATTGAATTTTATGCATATTATGGAAAAGCAGCAAAACCTAAGAAAATCATCCTATAAAAATTCGGTAATTTGTCAATCAAGAAAATAACATATAAGGCATGGAGTTAGCACTGACTGGATGAATATGGAGACCCTCACAAAAAGGATTTGGAGGTTGTTTTCAGCAAATACTTGTAAGTTAAGTTCTGAATATAATAAACAATGGTGGATGTCAAATACTGGAGAAGTTTGATGAAACTAAAGAACAGAGTAACCCTTCTTCATCCACATCAGTTATCAGCCTTAAATTTTCTTTTCCACAACCAGAAGATAAATTAATCATGGTCACATAAAATCCTCACAAAGATCAACATATAAATCAGAACTGTAAAGTGTAAACCTATATGGTCACAGCTCAGAGCTGAGTTCACTCAAGATGCAACAAGAATGCTGAAACAAGTAAAGATACATATATATTGAAATGTTTGGAGAAGGCGAAAAGCATTAGACTCCACATTATTAAAGGAGTGTAGTATGACTTAATAGAAAATGATTAAATTTTGGAAATTTTTTCTATTAATTACCACTAACAATGCAAGTCACTCTAGAATCGAAGCAAGCATAAATTCCATAGCACTTGAAAGCTACTGAAACATATATGAAATTTACCACAAAAAAATTAAATAAATAAATAAAAACATAATAATAATAAAAAAAATCTTAATCTTAAGCTAATTAAAAGCCAAAACTTATTAACTGAGCATATGAAAGATATGTAGAAGAAAATCGATTCCCTCACTGATAAGGTTAGCTCCCTAAAACTAGAAAATTCAGAGAAAAATATTTGTAGGTTTCATGGATCGTAAAGTTCTAAAGTTACAGGTGCAAGGGAACCCTGCTCATTTGGACAAAAACAAAATGCTGAAAGGGCTAATGGAAGGGGAGTTTCAATTTTGAAAAGCTGAGAAGTGGATCATTCCCTGCTCCGGTGTTGGTTTCAAGGAAAAAGTTTTAGCATGTCATCCGAATATGAAATCTTCAATGTGAAAATTCTTAGTATGCTAAATTATTTCTGTTAAATTAAAGTACAAAAATAAAATCAAATAAATAAAAATAAATAAATAAATAATAATAAAATTTAAAAAAAATAATAACTTACTGTTGAAATATCAAGATCTTGCACATATTCCAAAGGGATACAAAGATCTTTTATTTCTTGACTTTCAAGCTTTTTAACTTCACAGCCACCAAGGCAGTTAACAGGTAATAAACTATGTGAAGCTGGAGAATATATTACATGCTTCTCATTTTTCTTAAATTTGTAACCTAAAACACTAACATCTCCAAGTATCAATTGCAATGTATAATATCCAACCAAATAAATTTTTGAATTGGGGAATAATGTAACAAGAAGACTGCCATCATCTTGAGGTTTGCATGAAATATACAGTTTTTCAGACTCAAAGGATGATTCTAAGACATTGTCCATGCCGTACTTATTATCTGACACAGAAATAGATTCATTTTCTTCTGTGGAAATAAGATCAACACTACTCTTTTGTGATTTTTGTTTAACAAAAGTTTTACTGGCTGATTTTCCTCTTAAATTATTATTTGCTTTCCGATTCTTCTTCCTAATTGCTTTTTTCTTGTCTATTTCTTTCTGAGTAATTTTTTCTAAGGTTTGGCTCAGATTAACACTACCAGCATCTACTTTTAAACTTTTATTGGGTTTACAAGATAATGACAAAGTAGGGCATCTATTTTTGTTTTTGTTTTTGGAGGTTTCATTTGTCAACTGATCATAAAAATCCCGAACACTTTCCATTATTTTGTCATCTGAAGTTTCAGACATTATAAAATGAGGCAAGTTTAAACTGAAAATAAGAATAAGAAATATATATATATATATATATATATATATATATATATATATATATATATATATATATATATATATATATATATATATATATATATATATATATATATATAGGGAGTGACTCAGGCTGCCTTCATGTGGTGCTCTCGACAGCAGAGAAAGTTGCAAAGGTGCCCCCACAAGTGGGAGAGCAACCCTTGCAAAATATCAGAAACCTAATCTAAAAAACTGGGTATACCTACTGCCAACTAAACCATCTAATTAAAATATTTGAATTAAATCAGAAATTAAACAATTTTAACCAGAATTTAACCTATTTTACAAGAAATCAAAAATATACAAATAAGCTGAATGTATCAAATGCTTGATAATATTTTAAGGATTAGGATTACCCTAGACTTTATAGTTATTTACCAAATTTTTAAATTTTTTTTTATATCAAATTAATGTAAAAATACAACTATAAATAGTACTAAAATAAATCACACAAAGATACAAAACTTTAAAATAATATTTAAGTAAAATAAAGCTCATTTAAAACACAACCTCCTCCTGGTCAAAACACACTGCACATCTTTCTGCTTGCAGTTGGAACAAACACCTTGATATTTGTAACAATCCTCCAATAAACGGCAATTCTTGCCACAAAATGCACAATTTAATACATGGGAAGTGATTGTATTACTATTTGGGGGCTGGTGGAGTGAAGGACTATTTGGTTGGTTAACATTAGGGACCGAATGACTGACTTTTCCTAACAATATCACTCCAGTTAGGTTTTACATTAACAGTATCTATTTGGACTACTTCAATATCTATTGGTCCACTTAATCTATTAGTCCTGCTATTAATATAAGTCAGACCTTCATTGCTAACTATGGTCTGATTTTCAGTATAGTTGCTGTGTTCCCTATCATCGCAATCAGCTAATATGATTATGCATTCCCAGGTACCTGGTTACCATTAGTTACTTCATTTTGTATGATATATTCCTTTATTCTCTGGTTTTGGTAAACTCAACAAGAATCCATCTTCAAGGAATAATTATCCAGCATATTGACTCCAGGATATGCCTTACAAGCTAATACTATTGGTAACTGTCTAGAATGGAACTACAAATTTTTTTTTTTCTTCTCACCCTAACTACATAAAGAAAATTATTATAATATAAATTTTTTTAGTTTATCAACAAACAGCAAAGGATTTTGTAATGAAAAAAATCAAAAAAACAAAAAATAAACAAATTAAAAAATTAAAAAATTTCAAATGATTAAAATATTTTTCCAATATGGTGTATCATTTTGGCTGGTGCTAATTCAATTGTCATATTCAAAGATGTATTGCCCTTTCACTATCTTTTTTTACAATGTTACTAAATCAGATTCAAGATAACAAAAAAAAAAAATATATATATATACATATATATATACAGTGGAACTCCACTATTCGTCATTAATCCGTTCCTGAGGGGATGACGAATATCAAAAAAGACGAATATCGAATAATTTTTTCCCATAGGAATTAACTAAAAATGGATTAATTCGTTCCCAGCCTCGAATTTTGCCTATCTATTCTTTAACAAAAAAAAAAAAATTCAATCTAGAATCGATCTCCGAAATCATTTCAAACACTGTACAATTTAACTACAGTACATATTAAACAGCGTACTGCCATAAATAATACGTAATACGCACTGTGTAGGCCTACATAAACGCTAAACACATAAAATTTTAAAAAGAAATTAATCTTTTGGATGAGAAAAACAATGATTGTTATTAAGAGTTTTTATTTTTAAGGTTATAGGCTTTCGTAGGTAGGACGAATATTGATTTTTCGACGAATATCAGAAAAAAAATTACAGGGCGAATATCGGAAAAGACGAATACTGGAGGGGACGAATAATGGAGTTCCACTGTATATATATATATATATATATATATATATATATATATATATATATATATATATATATATATATATATATATATATATATATATAGTGTCACCATTCAATATATCCATGTCATGTATCCCACGGTGGAGCCACCGTGGGATACATGTATGGAGCACCGAAGGTGCACAAACCAGAATGCCCTGTTAGACCTATCCTTGCATCCTACCACATGCACAACTATCGCCTTGCCAAGTATCTTGCCCACATTATCCGAAGTTCTTACAACTCTCCTTTCTCCGTTTCCAATTCTCATCAATTTGTCAATCAATTACAGTCAATTTCCCCTACCAACTCCATTATGTGCTCTCTAGATATACAATCTCTCTTCACCAACATACCCTTACAACTCACTCTTGACCTCCTCATTCAACATATATTTCAACACAGTACAGTATTCCACAATTTCGACAAAAACACATTTACTTCACTAATGAATTTAGCCACCACCGATTCTTATTTCATCTTTGACACCAACACATTTCAGCAGCGTGATGGGGTGGCAATGGGTTCCCCCCTAGGCCCCATTTTGGCAGATTTTTTCATTTATCATCTAGAATCATCATACCTTTCAGCATCCTCTCCTGTCTCTCCCCCCATATTTTACAAAAGGTATGTGGACGATATCTTCTGCCTCTTTCCCTCTGCTGAACAAGCTCAAGACTTTCTAACCCACATCAACACCATGCACCCAAACATACGTTATACTATAGAACTGGAACAACATAATACTCTTGCCTTTCTTGATGTCTCCATCAAGAGAACACCCCACACCTTCCTCACATCAGTATTCAGAAAACCTTCCTTTCCTCCTTCTGTTACCAATTTCTATAGTGCCTCTCCCTATAATTATAAAATCAACACCATCCTCACACTCATACATAGGGCATACAATCTTTCGTCAACATATTTTAATTTACACTCTGAATTAAACTTTCTACAGAACCTTTTCAAAATATATATATATATATATATTATAGGTATACAAATTTTTTTTATATAAATTTGGTTAAGAAGCTTTCTGAGTTTCGATATTTGAAAAATATCGATATGCCAATTCAAATATTATTCTAATTATTTTTATAATTATTATTTAGTTTTCTAGCGTACTTAGTTTGACTTATAACCTGAACTACCGAAGTTGCCATAAAATACAGGCCTAACCTATACAAGAACGTAGCAATGAGATACCAATTAAAATTGAAATTTCAAAATATTGATATAAAAAATATCGAAGCTCAGAAAGCTTCTTAACCTAAGCTTATAAATTTTGCAACATTATTGTAACCTTATTGTAATAAAAAACTGTAAGCTATATTGTTAGTATCAAATCCCTGCCCATAGTTTTAGTTGAACTTGCGATGCATAGGTATGTTATAACCTGGTCTCGTTAGAAAAAATCCATTACTGTGTACACTACAATTACCAAAAAAAAAAAATTTAATTTGAAAAAGTTTTTTTTTCCTTATAAAATCCTTTATCGTTTACTGATAAACCAAAAAAAAAATATTACAATCATTTCCTCTATATAGGTAGGCTGAGTAGAAAAAAAAAAAATTATAGTTGTAATCTAAAGTATTACCATACTATTAACTACAGATTTCTTAATATAATAATTGTAAAAGTTTCTTATTGGCAAAGAATTAACAACCTAATTCAACAACCTAGCCTGGACGTAAAGGGTAAAAGTAGGCCTAACCTAGCAAATGCTTTATCTTTTAAAACTCAATAATATAGGATAAACTGTCTTAAATAATTTAATATGCATAATTTACTTTATTTCATAATATTTCTTCTTTGTAATTTCATATAAAATGAATAATTGTTTATTTTTTTATTTTCTTTTCAAATACGATTTCGTTTATTATTAAATGAGACATCTAATAATTGAGAAGTAATTGAGTAAAATATGCATTTTGATTAAAAGCTGAATTTTTTCGATCAAGTTTCAACTATGGAAGAAGAAAGAAGATAGAAGCCATGGTCAATAGGCCGATGCTGCATGACGACCATTAAAAATATAAAAATAAAATAAAATAAAAATAATAATTCACTAATATGTTGTATTGCTAAATCATAGTAATCACTTTTCAAATTGTTTTTTTATTTTTTTGGTGTTTATTGTGTAAAAATGTTTTTCATGGCTCAACCTAAAAAAAAGAAAATTTGACTTTTTCTTTATAATTTTGATATAATAAAAAATTGCTTAATGGAACATTTTCCAATGACACATTTACCAGAGTTACTATTAATACCTTCTGGTAAACCATTTCAGAATTAACTATTGTGTTGTTAAAAAAAATACTTTCTCACATCCACATGGCATTTTTATTTATGCCCTCTAAATTTTTTTTATGACCACTGATTGGGATCTAGTAAAAAGTCTTTAAATTAAATCTAGATGTGGTATCCATGGGGAATGGAATGGTTGGCCTGATTGTTTGCATGGATAAAGTTCGGTATGACTAAAAATTCATGATGAATGGCAACTTTTGCAATTTGTTTTGACTGGGGAAGTCTGGGTTGAAAAGGCCCTTGTAGCTTCTAACTGCCTCTATTTTCTTACATTCTAATATATACTTCTGATTATTTTGCATTGTTCGTCTCTTACATAGTATTTAGTAATTATTCTTAATATAAACTGGATAAATGAAAATGTACACTGAAAAAAAAAAGAAATGGGGTTGGAAAATCAAATCAATAAATTTAAAAATAATTAAAGTACTAAAACTCCTATTATAGAATAATATTATTAGGCCAACTACACAGAACGTGCCTACGCCAGCGATATAGGCAGAAAACATCCGAAAAATTATCGATATTAACGTATCGATATCTCATAACGTTTCTTACTTGGGGTTTGATGGGCTCATGGAAGTACAATCCCCTGCCCATAGTTCTTTACCTCCAGCCTGCTGAAGACAGTCTTATAAAATTAGATTCTTTGAAGTTCACCAGTGTGGAGGAGGAATTTGCAAGGAGCATCAATAACCGCCTGTCTTGTATGAAAGAGGTAAGTTTGTTGCATCAAACAGTATGAGCATTGTACCGTGGTATGGGGATGGTAAGTAGTGAATGTCTTAGAGGATATAAGCTTTGAAAAAGATGAGATCTAGCTATTAGAGGTTGCTACATATCTGAAATACTAAAATCATAGACTAAAATGTACATTTTAACAACTTTTTATTTTTTTATTTTTATTTTTATTTGGGTTAGGCCTATTTGCTGAACGTTAGCTCACATTTATCCTTTAAGTAACGGTTTGTTATATTAGTATCGATATATTTTTGTATATTAGTATAGATATATTATCCAATTATCTTCTGTCCAATTTTTTATGCCATATTTTTAAAGTTGCAGACGAAAACAGCTTTATGATGTTCGAAATCTATTTTTACTACCTTAAGTTCAATTAAATTTAGAAAATTTGATTTCCTAACCCATTTTTATTGTTTTTTTTCAATAAACATTACATTTCCAGTTTATATTTTGCATAACAACTAAATACTAGGTGATAGATGAACCATACATATTATTATACTTTTAATTAACTTTTAAAGACATAACGACCCCGAGATAGCACATACAATTACCAGAGCTTCAAGTTTTTAATTTTAAAAAATTTGACCTCTCTAATTAGGTGTTTAGATTTATACTGAAACTTTATAAGATACTTTTCAATAAATTGTGATTTTCATCTACTGCACTCCTTTAAACTTCAGGCTTATCTACTAGTCAAGTTTCTTTAAGGATCTTGAAGATTCTTAAAGCGAAGTGTCCCATGAACTATATTACATGCTTCACGCGGCAGCAATTTTATGCTAGCTTCAGCGAAAATAGAACATCGATTTTGATGAACAAAACCAAACCACAGCCTAATTATAACCAAACAGAGGGTGTGTTCCACCACGTTCCATGAAATCAAGCTTGACGTCACGATTGTCAGTGGCAGCGAAAATATTTAGCAGGTTTTTTGATTTTCATGCAACACTTCGCTGTGGCAATTAACATCTGAAAAAATCCTAAAAATAAACTAACGTAAATATATTTTAAAATCTAATTTAATTACTCATTTAATTAATTTAAACGATCACTTAATTTAATTAATAACATAAATGTCATATGTAAGAAAAAAATACAGTATAACGTATGTATAAAAACTATTTATATGGTTCACTATTTTATCTATTGTATATACTTTTGTTTATTTTCTTTTCTTTTATATTGGAGAAATTCTCCTTCATAAGAGTTTATAAAGTTGGTTTGTTTGTTTTTTATATCGATGTGGCACATTACAGTGCCAGGCTTAATTATTATTTGCCGTCAGCGAGTTAGACGTTTTAACAAAATGTAAGTTGCTTTTTGTTCGCTATGTCTTCAAAGTTCTCAGTTCATAAGGTACGAGGTTATATAATATTCTTATTCACCTCTTCCTTACTTTCTTTCAATTGACTCTATCGTTCTTAAATATATTATAATTGTATATTAAGGAACTTCAAAAAGCAACATTCTTTGAAACCAATCATACTAAATGTCCTAAATTATTTAATTGTAACTCTAATTCCGACGCTTCTCTTTCAGCTCAAGGTTTTTAAATAATAAACTGAGCATAATTTAGCTGCAAGTTTTAATATATGAGTCAAACGACGTTTTCAAAAAAAAATTGGGGGCAACCATGATTAAATACATTGGAACCAACGAAATTTCAAGTAACTGAAAAAATATTAATTTGTTCTATTTAAAACAAATTAATGATTCAAAAATGATAAAATAATTGTCCTCAAACAAATCTATCCGAATAAGAATATTTGAAAAGGTATTTATTCTAAAAAGATTGCCTTGGCATTACTCCTCCATTTTTGTTTACATCATGTAACCATTCAAGATTACGACAGCGAAAACTGAAGATGCAAATTTCTATCATCAATTTTCGCTACCGCAAGCGGAAAATTACCGCAGGAAAACTGGGACATGATTCATGGGACACTTCGCTTTAGCAATCTTCGAATCCCTTAAAGAATCGTGACCATGGAACACACCTTCTAGAATTTTTTTATTTGCACATTTATTACATTAAACCTCAGCGCCAACATTTATCAATGATTAGATTTGTATTTTATATGCTTAATTAACTGTAATTTAACATATCTTTGTATCAGTTCATACAACCAAGTACCAACCACTTCTCTAGTTTACATAGGTAGTAGTATATAGATATTACCGTGTGGTAATTTCATAGGGTAATTTATACAATTCATAGAATTTTAACTACAATGCTACAATCTCCCCTTTAGTAACTGTACTATAGTAGCTGTGTTATAGACGTCCCTTCTTGTGTTTTAATTTACTGTGTATAAGCTTACTTTTATCATATACTATTATACTCTTGAAAGTGATTTCAGAATGAAATCGAAACAGAGAATAGTGTTAATAATTTTTATAATTAATAAATCATTGATGAATAATAAATAGTCTTAACTCCACCTTAACTTGATGCCATGCTTATTTTTCGTCATATATATATATATATATATATATATATATATATATATATATATATATATATATATATATATATATATATATATATATATATATATATATATATATATATATATATATATATATATATATATATATATATATATATATATATATATATATATATATATATATATATATATATATATATATATATATATATATATATATATATATATATATATATATATATATATATATATATATATATATATATATATATATATATATATATATATATATATATATATATATATATATATATATATATATATATATATATATATATATATATATATATATATATATATATATATATATATATATATATATATATATATATATATATATATATATATAATATATATATATATATATATATATATATATATATATATATATATATATATATATATATATATATATATATATATATATATATATATATATATATATATATATATATATATATATATATATATATATACACTACCACTCATGGGTCTGGGGGGTGGCGTATGGGGAGCGAGCTCCACCCCTGTAGACAAAAGATCGGGGTGGGGTATGGGGAGCGAGCTCCACCCCTGTAGACAAAAGATCATGTGCCATACATTTGTTTTCATTGCTGTAATACAATAATATTTAAGTTAAGAGTAATCTTTTCTTGAAATATATATATTATTCATGCAAATTATTATAATAAGCTACAAATGCATGACACGAAAATTTGTCTACAGGGATGTAACCCTATAGAGGACATGATAAGAAAATTAAAAAGAAGCCATGCCATCTCGATCTAAGAAAATACTCTTTCAGTTTACCGTGGTAATAGAGTTTTGGAATGACTTGCCAGAAGAGATTGTTGACTGTGATTCTCTTGTCAAATTTAAAAGGGGGCTAGATAGATTTATGGATGGTTTAGGTATTATATAATATAACTTGACTAAGCCAAAGTGACGGGTATATATGAATTTTTAGATCAACCTATGACTAAGCCTAATGGCAGTTTTTTGGTAGTGAGTGGTTCATTGAATGTTGCATGTGTAGTTGGGCTTGGTTTTGCTTTTATCTTTGCATGAATGAACTTATAACTAGGGAAAGGATAGACCTAGTCTTTTGTGCATGTATTATTGTTATTGTTATTTGTTTGGACTGGGACAGTCTCAATAGGCCCTTGTGGCTTCTAACTGTCTCTATTTTCCTATGTTCATATTCCCAAACCTGTAAGTGGGCTGACATGCAATTTCTGGCACAAAGTATCAATGGAAAGTCTACCTCATGTCCAGTTGGTTACAAGCAATCTGGATGCTCATTTGGAGGAGATTGTCTAATTTATGCAAGAGGCCTATCATTACTGCAGCCTGATAAATAATCTCATTAAAATGTACCTGGTTTTACCCAGTGTAAAGAACATGTATTAATTTAATACATCTATACTCTCTAGGAAATATTTAAACCTAGGTGGCTCAGAAGGATAATGACTTCTGGTTTGCTGTTTGTGAAGGCACACCTGGTAAATGCTGCCAGGGAAATATATTCATAGCAGCAACAACTTTAGGGTAATTAATATTTGTGGAATTGCAAAAACATGATAATTAATGTATCACAGGTTTAATCATTATGTACGTGACATCTGCCATGCAACTAATAGGCTGGCCACTCATGCCAGGTTTCTCAAGTTCCTGGATGATAACTTAAGTTTTCTAGAGATGCTTAGTGACTGGCTCCATTATATGCCTCAATCCATACTCATATTCTTCCAGAGCATTGAATATTACAGTTGGTGGTTGAGGTTGCGACTGATACACATACCCGTGCCCAGTCTTGAGCTAGAGGGTGTATCTCTTTTAGATATTTTATTCTCTTCATCTTCTTCAGTTTCTGTGGTTAGGTGTTTGCAGGTTTCAGAGTGGTGGATACATTGACACCATAGGCTGAAAGTTTACTGGGAGAAACCTAGATAATGAATATTCAAGAGGAGATTGTCTCTTGTTTCTGTGTCCTTGCAGACTTCTGATGTGGAATCCACATCATCAAATGACTCTGTGGTATCTTTTTATACCTATGATTACTCTATTTGTACGCAGTAGGCAATTCAAAATTCATCAGTGTCATCAGCTGATAAACAAAAGCTTTAGTTTTATATACAGGGGGTTGAACGATTCTTTTTGTCAACTGATATGTCAGTGTAAATGATCGGAGGTCTGTGATGTGATGCGTCATATTCCTGTTGAATAGTTGGATATGAATATGAGGAGTATAGGCCAAAGTAAAAAAATGTTGAGATCCTAGCGCTTCACAAATACTTTTGAGTAGATCAGAGGAAAACTGTTCTCAATGATCAGAAATATAAGTTCCTACAACTCCAGTTATGGGTAGGATAACTTCTGGTAATTTCCTCCACAATGGTGGTTTCAATATTTTTCAAGGGGAAAGCAAAGAGATAGTAAGAAAATCTTTCAATCAAAATTAAAAAATATTTATAGTTTTTGCATGAAGGTATTTTAAAAATATTAATATGGGTCACCTGGAATTTTGCAGAAACTGTTTGGTAATATTCATATGGTGGGCTTATTTTGTGTAAAGATTTAGACCTCTGACATGAATCACAACTTAAAACAAACTGCTTTGTGTATTTAGGCATATCCTTCCATACAACACTTTCTAAGAGATGCCAGAGTTTTCTTGATTCTGAAATGCTGATGGGAATATGAATAAGAGATAATAGGTATAATGAAAGATTCAGGAATAAACGCATGGTGAGAGTGAAATAGATTCATCGACAACCAAAGACATCAGGCCATTTTTACAATAGTAGTTTCGCTTAGTCAGCTTGAGATTAGTATTTTGCTTATTTAAGTATTTTTGAAGTTGAATATCATTTTCTTGTGCTGCTTGCAGTTCTTGGTAATTTATTTTGCACTGAAAGCTTAAATACTTCATTTATTAGAAATATGAAATATAGATGACAGTGAATGACAGTCATCCTCTATTAAAGCATTTTGCTGGGGTGAAAGCTCTGGCATGAACAATGCTTTATCACAAGATACTTTAGGGAGGACTTCTGTAACAATGTTTTGTATTCCAAGTTGGAGTGAAGGGCTTGTTGCTAATTCTACCTCTGCATTTCCTGTAGAAGTTGAAGGAGTTGGTAATTTCAGTGAGCTGTTGAATTCCTACTCAAAAATTCAACTAGAATATTTTCTTCAGAATTTATATGGTGTATTGTCGATTCTTATTCAGACAGGAAAGTTAGGTAATGCTGCTCTCTTGCTAGCAAGTGATTAGTGACAATCTTTTTTTTTTTTTTTTTTTTTAAATTGTGTGAGAAAAAGGTTGTCACAAAACACATCTATCTTTTGTCCTACAAAATGTTGAAAATTTTTTTTTAATTGTGTTTACTAAGGCAAGTAGTTCCTTGTTAAAATACTATAGCTCATGTCAGTTTGGTTTAATTTATAACTATAGGATCCAAGTGGAACAATTTTTTTATTTTCAATTGAAACTATTACACCAGCCAAGGCAATCTGACTGGCATACATGAAAATAGATATCTGGACATTATTGGATTTAAAACCCAAAGGTATAGCATTTTTTAGAGCCATTTTGGCTAGAATGAAGGCTTCTTCAGCCTCGTGATTCCATTTTACTCTATGTTAAGAGTATGGTGCACCTTTGAGAAAAGAAAGAGGAGGAGAAATGATATCAAAAATACCAGAAAGTGAAGAGTGGAAATGATTTACACTTCCTAAGAAAGAATGTGGATCTTTAATTGTTTTTGGTTTTGTAAAATATATATATATATATATATATATATATATATATATATATATATATATATATATATATATATATATATATATATATATATATATATATATATATATATATATATATATATATATATATATATATATAGCTCCTAAGTTTGGAGTAAAATTGCAAAAATATTAAAAAATAATAAACTACAATGTTAATTATAAAAGTAAAGATGTGTACAAGTTTAGGGTCTGTGTCTGTTGATATGCTGAAAGCAGTTCAACATGGAACAGAAGTAGGTATAGTGCTTGGTTTGAAAACATTGAGAACAGCACAATGTTGGTAGACTTGTGGTTGTCATTAAAAAATTATGAGAAAAAAGCATATTATTTAGATTTTTTTTTTTTTTTTTTTTTTTTTTTTTTTTTTTTTTTGTTAGATGAGGGATAATATTCAGTAATTTTTAGAATTATTTCAGAATGTAATAGATTATAGCTCACTTTTAACTTTTTAGAAGTATTAGATCAGTATATTGATGATAAAGGTGTGGTGTAATTCATGTCAATCAGATTATAAAGACAGCAATTGATTGTATATCACATATTTAATTATTTAGACTCAATTTACCTTAAGTTTAGAATCTGGGTTTATTTTGAATCCCTCACACTTTATATTTTGTACCATATTTTTGACCAGCTTTTATTTTGTAATATTTTTATATTACAAAAAATATTGCTTAAAAATATATGATTAATATTTCTTACATTACATGTAAAGTTAATATATTTTTGCATGTTCAGTGTAATTTACAATATTTTAGTTAATCATTAATATGAAAAATTATATACTATTTATAATTAATAAATTTTATGCAACATTAAGTGCCTTTTCAAAACAGAGTTCTAAATTTTCAGATTCATGAAACTAGAACAATATTTAGTTTTTTTATTATATCTACAATTATATTTACTTTATTGAAATGTCACTTGTTACTTTGCCAGTAGAAATGTTAATTAAAATATTTGAATATTTACCTGATGAGGATTTACCCCTTCTGATAAGAACTGCTGTTGCCTTTCAAGAAGTAATCACAAAATATAATATAAAAGGGTAAGATTAATTTTTGTTTTTATACTATAATATTTAAAAAAAAAAAAAAAATTTTTAATACTTGTTTTAGGTTCTGTACAGTGGTGCTAAAATGTAAAAATAATTTTTTTTATTAATAGTTTATGATACATATTTAATCAATGGTTTTTTATATATTCATAGCACTAAATATAAAAGTAGGTCTTATTTTGATAAAGGAAATAAAAGTTTTGACTTAAAGGACATGAAATATACTTATTTGCTTTTTTAAAAGTGGTAAATATATTTGGAATAAAATGTAATCAGATTTCAACCTTATTTTGGATTCTGGATTCCAGGTCTGATTGGAACTTTTTAGAGCTGTCCAATTTCAATTCTATCCAATTGTAATGTTATCATGTACTTCTTATTCTGACTTAAATGTTGCTAACTTTAACTCATTCAAATGACGACATAATTACATTTTGAAAGTAAAATACAGAAATAAGTTAGAGTTGATGAATTAATATAACCAAAATTTCACTACCTTTCATTACCTTTCTCTTCATCTTATTTACTATATCATGCTTGAAATTATAGTAAGCTTTTAAATATATATAATTATTATTTTACAAAAAATTTATTTCACTAATCTTTATAGAACGCTAAACTTGGAGAAATCCTATCTGTTAGAAGCAAAAGATGTAAGACTGTTTTTTCGAAAAGATCGCTTAGCACCAAATATTAAAAACCTTCGCTTGAATGGAGTCTGGTGGTTTGAATCACCAAAACTAATTCAGAAATGTCCAAACCTAAAATCATTGAAAATACTTGACATACGACTTACCACCAAACAGTTTCTTGACATTCTCTCATCATGTCCTAAGGTATTTCTCATTTTTAGTTTTATAATGATATAAATCTCATGTAAAACTAATATATATATATATATATATATATATATATATATATATATATATATATATATATATATATATATATATATATATATATATATATATATATATATATATATATATATATATATATATATATATATATATATATATATATATATATATATATATATATATATATATATATATATATATATATATATATATATATATATATATATATATATATATATATATATATATATATATATATATATATATATATATATGAATATCTCTTCTGCACTGGTGGGTAAAGGCCAGAGACCTACTAATATTTACCAGAGTTGAGAAAATACCGGAATCATGGTTAAATTAAATTAAAGGTCGACATGCTACAGCACACGGCGTTTGAAGATGTGCAAGTTAAAGAAAGTTGGGAAAATAGGTAACAGAACTGTGCTACAGAATTTACCAATTAGAGTACTTGCAAGATTGATATATATATATATATATATATATATATATATATATATATATATATATATATATATATATATATATATATATATATATATATATATATATATATATATATATATATATATATATGTGATTAGAGATTTGAACAGAGAAAGGATGAAACTATGTAGAAGGCATGTTGCTTGAACCCTTTTCAATGGATGAGGTATGCAACTTGAGAGTTCAAAAAGGCAGTGTCTGTTGTAGTAACTATTATGCAGAGACTGTTAGAAACAGAATGTAAAGAGTAGTGAGAATAAACTTTGTGAGGGAACCACCCCAATATGTGTGATGCGTATACCCTTAACAGGGATGAACAACACCTCTATAAAGAGCAAACAGCAGGGGTGACATGAAGAAATTCTGAAGGTGTCTCAGAACACCCAACTTCTTAGAAGCTTTATAAGAAAAGTAATGTGACCCTTCCAAGAAAGGTCACATGTAAATAAACTACCAAGAATATTTAAGACATTATTTTTTGAGCCGAGTGTTTTCAAAGATGATTTCATAGTTGTTTGGAGGTTGTGTCAATCAAAAAGGTGGAGGAACTTAGTTTTTTAGGCATTAAAAAAACATATTTTAAGTCTGCTTAAACTCTCGGACTAAATATTCCTTAAACATCAAAATTTAAAGTTTGCCATAGGGGCATCGAACCCGTACCCTATAGCACAAAAGCATGGAGGTTTACCTCAAGCGCCTGGGTTCGATTCCCCTATAGTCTGGAGAGTTTTAGCTTAGCGTGATTACCAGGGGCGGGGAACCCTAAGCTACTCAGCAGTTTCAGCAGGCATGAGGGAAAAGTTCTGTGATATATATTTTTTTTTCACCATACCCCAGGTAGGACTTTCGTCCTGTCAGTAGGATATTCCGAGGAAGATCCTTGGGTTTCTTGGACCCACGGCGGATACCGCTGGCTTGGCCAGGCCTATCGCGGATGCCGGAGATTATTAGTTAACAGCTGGCTTTCTTCTTTTACTTTACCACTGAACCACTTTAATATATATATATATATATATATATATATATATATATATATATATATATATATATATATATATATATATATATATATATATATATATATATATATATATATATATATATATATATATATATATATATATGATATAGGGTGGGTGGGTGTGTGCGCGCGTGCATACCTTTTTGTGTTTATTGCCATTGAGTTTTTTTTTATATACTTTCAGATTGAAGATATTGAATTTTCTTGGCCTGTTGATTTAACAGTAATTAATATTCATGATTTAAGACCTTGCGAAAATGTACTAAAAAATATTAAGCATATCAAGTTTTTCACCTCTGTGTGGCGGCCTTATCTGAGATTCCTAAAATATTTAACTTCATTGTGTACACTTTTCGTCATATATGACTCGCTGTCCGTTAGAAGTATGTTTATTTTTCTGCTTCTGATGAGATGTTAAAATTTTATTATAAAGTAAAATAAAAATGTATAAATATTGTTTAAGAATTTTTTTTTTTTTTTTTTGAGAATTTGTTAAGTAAAATGATGAATGTCTGTTGCTAGTTTGACTTTTTGAATAGATTACGTTGTTCCACATCGAAGCTTCAACCAAGGAAATGAGGAACATGAGGATCCAAATTCGTATACTTTTCCAGAATTGAGAGAAATAAAAATTCTTTGTAGAACAGCAAGTTTTGAAAGTTTTCTCAATAGGTAAATATGACAAATAGTAGTTTTACTACTTCATTATTTGTGTACATTTATATACGATTATAATATATAAGAATAATGGAAAGCATATTATTTTTAAAAAGTAAAGTTACTATTGATTCTTATCCAAGAGGTTACCTTTGAATTATATTTGATATATTTTTATTTTGATATGTGGTAAACAAAAATAGGACTCAAAGTTGAATAAAATGACTTTTAATAATTAAACTTAGTATACAAGTTTCAGCGTGACAACATTAATCTCTTTTGTTTCTTTAAATAAATCTTATTAACACAATACTTAAACATTTATGTTTCGGTAGCACAGGAATGTGAAATAAATAAAGATTTTAAATTGTACTTCAATATAAATGGAATTAAGTGTAACAGATTTTTGGGTTCTCATAAAGTTCTGTAAAGACATAAAAAAAACCAGTACATGTAAATAATTTGGCTCTATTAGTTTTTGAATATTTCCAAATTCAGTGAACATCCTGTCCGTGGATCAGCTTTAATTCCCTGTAGAAGGTTTAGTCACTCAATAGGTTATCCCAACATTCATCAGAGAGATTAGCAAGAAATTTCAATTTCAAAAAGAAGAGTTGGGATCTGAGTAAAAACAAAAATCATTGGAATAGGAATTGGAAAAACTTACATCCTTCCTTATTATTTCTCCATATCCCAGTTATTTCCTATGGCAATCTTTACCTTTACCTTTGCCGTCTACCGTGTGGCTCGAACGGTAGGGTGATTGACTCACGTGCTTGAGGGCGCCGGTTCGATCCCACTTCGGGATCCTAGGTATATACTACCTAGAAAGTTCCTCTCCTCGAATAGGGCAATGCCCGTGAGATGTGAACTTTTAATTAAAAAAAAAATTTTTTTTTTAAACTTTTAATTTCGTACCTTAAAACTCATTGAATTAAGAGTAAGAATTTATTTTACCCAGAATGGTTTCTTTATTTCAAACTTTTCGAGATTAAATAGTCATCTGGTTGCATCAATTTAATTTTTGCTTACGATTTCCTCGATTTCCTCTGTGACTTAAATTTCAATATTAGATTTTACTTGTAAGAAATTGTATTCCTTCTTGAAGAGTTTTGTAGGGTCTTCATGTTAAATGCTTGGCTCTAATATTTAATACTTTATCAAATTATGCAATTAATAAATTTAAGAAAAACAACTTTTTTTACTTTGTAAATTAAACAAAATTTTTTCTCATCATATATTGGATATCTACAAATAGAAAGACCTTTAAGTTTAGGGTAAATTGTAAAAAAGGTATAATAAATTTAGGAACCATCTTTATTTTTTGAGAAGGTCTCTCCAAGAAAGAGTACCATGTTAAGGAAGACCTTTATATTTAATATATATTAGGGATGGAGCGATACCAAAATTTTTACCGATACCTAAAAATTCCCCGAAGCCGATACCCGATACCTGAAAATATGCCGATACTACTACCGATACCGATACTTTACTCCTATACAATTTTTTTGCCGATACCGATACCGATACTGAAAAGGTTGATACCGATGCCGATACTTGCCGATACCGATACCGATACTTCACTCCATCCCTAATATATATATATATATATATATATATATATATATATATATATATATATATAATATATATAATATATATATATATATATATATATATATATTTTTTTTTTAATCTGTTTGACTGGTTCAGAGCACAGGCTACCGATAAGTATCATTTTTTCACTCAAATGTGGTGGCGCTAAATATTACCATGATTTTAGAAAGGGTATGTCATTCTTTACACCTCTCAGAGCTCTCTTTAAGTTTTCTCCTTCACTTTGCTCACCCATGTGTGATTTTTCACTAAAACTACTTCATATTGGCACGTTTTAATAGCGACTTTTTCTCCTACTTCCCTCTCAGTTGGTCAGTTGTGGTGTTTTATCCCCTACTCTATACCTGCTTTTTTATTAACGACCTTAGCTGCACTTTTAACTGTTCATTCCTATGCTGATGACTTAATTCTCCGCTCTTCTACTCACTTCAATAGAGTTTCTTCTAAACTTCACCCTTCTGTTCTATTTTCTCCACCTTTAGAAGACTACCGTCTTGCCTTTGAACAGTATGAATATTATTGGTATAAACATTTAAAACGAATTGTCTTGGAAATTACGTATCACACTTATTGGTAAGGTGTCGTTAAAGAAGCTATGAGTTTTCAAAATCCAAGTTTTTTCTTCTGCACTGTTATTACAACTATACAAGAGTCTTTAGTATTGTTCTCACATCTGGGGCTTGCTTAAGGTTCACCCTTCCTTTGGGGAGGGTTGAGTCTAAGACTATAAGATTGAAAAACTTCTCTCACACTCTAACACTTCTGAGTCTTGACCCTTTACCTCTGCAAAGACGTGACATTGGGGTGCATTCTGTTTTCTATATGTACAACAGAGGCAAATGTACCAGGGAGTTGATATCACATTCCAATTGATGCTATGCCCTCATGCCACAAGATAAATGTTAACTCTATGCTATTTCCTCTTGCTAAATACTTCTTTCCCGGCACCTTGTTCTATGAGATTCCTTCCCTTCATCTGTTTTTCCCTCTCAGTTTTCCTTTAAAGACCGTGTCTATGCTGACCTCACAAATTAGTGACCACCTATATAATAATAATAAAAAATAATAATTATTTATTTCAGAGTTCATTTCAAGCTGACATAATATTATTAATAAATCATAATAATGATTTATTTCAGAGTCCATTTCAAGCTGGTTTCGAATATGTATTACTCATCGTTTGCGTCAACTTTATTAGGCCCATATCCAAATCTGAATTGCCTATGCTCTCAATCAGAGAATGATGTTAGTGAGTAAATTATCATCATCATTATTAGATTTTATAGGAAGATTTTGATACGAAATTGTAAGTAATTTGAATGAAAAACATTTCTTTTTTATTTTTAAACTTTGAGATTAATGTAAAGGATAGATGTGTCTGTTTAATAAATAAAAATTCCTGTCTTTTACTGCGATATTTTTGAAGGTTGGATGAAAGACTGCGAAGTGATGCAGTTCACAATGTGTCACAGTTTAGAAATTCATTTAAAGGAGATGTGTTTTCCTTATGTTAAAGAAATTTTCATTTATGGGAGATTACAGAGTCCTGTAACGGAGCTAGTTGCCAATATGCCAAAATTGGAGAGTCTTCATTATTTCGCAAGTTGTCCAATTCCATTGGTAAGAAACGATCTTTCACAAGGAAGTAAGCTCACTATTCTGTTGATAATAGTAGTTTTGTTTATGTTTTCAAAGGCTTGGGTTCAAGTACAATTTAAAGAAATTAAATTAAAATCTGTTTCTTATTGACAGTTAAATAGACAATTGAATGTTATATTTATTAAATGCGTTGAATGAAATAAACTGTGCATTAAAAATAAAAATAAAAAAAATAAATAAAAAAATAATAATATATATATATATATATAATATATAATATATATATATATATATATATATATATATATATATATATATATATATATATATATATTATATATATATATATATATATTATTTATTTATTTATTTTACAATTGCTTATACTTAAACTTAAGAAAAACGTAAACTTAAGAAAAAGTCTTGAGTACTTGTACTTGAGGTTTCAAAAATCAAAAATACTTATACTTTAGCGTAATGAAAAAAAATTCAATCCTTTCAACTACTTTCAAGTACAAGTTAATTTTAAAAATAAAAATCCTAAGACATATCATTTATTGTTAGCTCTTACTTTCACGATTTAATGAATGCAACTGATCCTCAGTATCAGATATCAACACACAAACACCTGGAAAACAATTTATATTTCGTAAGGGTTTTCTGTCTTCTACTTTGGAATGCACAGAATCTCTATCTTACTCTTGATATCTGGTTCAGTCATTAAATGAGATCTTACTTACGAGTTACAGATCACTACATAGATAACTGGTGTGTAGAGAGTTATATTTTTTGCAAACTTTTGTGTGGACATCACACTATACTAAAAAGTATGGAGGAATAAGTGCAAATGTTAATGGATTTTGACATAGAATCTTAGATTATAAATATCGTAACTGATAATGGTATAAATATGACATCTGCTTTTACTCTACCAGGATTTTTTTGAAATCACTACTGCTCAAGCTGAAGATGGTTATTTGAAAAGTAATGACCTAGATAACAGTTTGAAACAGATTTAGAACTACTTGAAGCACTAACAACCAAACATAATTCTTTCTTTTCTTATGCTTTGCAGTTAGTAGAAAAAGGTGGTCTCAAAGAAACGGGACAATTAAGTGTAACGCTATGCAAAGTTTCAAAGTTGGTATCTTTCATGCAATAAGTCGGCAAAAACTAAGACTTTCTAGAAGGAGAAAAATATTAGAATCTTGTTGTGCTATTCACTGGATTTCTGGAGTTAAAATAATTAAATCCATTTTCCAAACTCCAGAAGAAGAGTTAAACAGGTCAGAAGGTGTTGAAACCCTTGAAACACGTGACCGGAATATTCTTAAAGATATGTTTAGGTATTCAGGTTAAAGAGATCCATACAAAAGTGAATTCGGTATATATATATATATATATATATATATATATATATATATATATATATATATATATATATATATATATATATATATATATATATATATATATATATATATATTAGGGATGGAGTGAAGTATCGGTATCGGCAAGTATCGGCATATTTTCCGATACCGGTATCGGTATCGGCAAAAAATTTGTATAGGAGTAAAGTATCGGTATCGGTAGTGGTATCGGCAAGTATCGGCATATTTTCAGGTATCGGGTATCGGCTTCGGGGAATTTTTAGGTATCGGTATCGGTAAAAATTTTGGTATCGCTCCATCCCTAATATATATATATATATATATATATATATATATATATATATATATATATATATATATATATATATATATATATATATATATATATATATATATATATATATATATATATATATATATTGAAAAGCGTAATCGATCTTAGGCTTAAACTTGAATGGTGCTCTGAAAAGATGAAAGTAATTAACATAGATTATAAATTAGTTAATTTTTGACTTGGTTTTCACCGCTGATTCTTCTTGCTTTAAATATCCCTCCTATTAGTAATTGACCAAAATCTTGTAACTCTTTAATTCTAATACTTTCTCTCCAGCAGCTTCACCACGTTGTAAGGTATTTTCTAGTACTTATCAATTTGATCAGAAGATATTACGTAACCTCTGCATTAACTATCCTTATAATAACCTATATTTGACCATGAAGTTTGCCGTAAAATTTGGAGCAGTAATCGCAGATTAGATGAGCAGGTTAATGCTTTCTTCAATAAACTTTTTCCTCTACCAAACTTCTGTTTTCGTGCCATTTAGACTTTAGAAAATGCTCATCAGGAATGGAAAAACTCACGTGTTGCTTTTACTCTTGCCAGTAATCATTCAGCACGAATCGTTGCAGGGATATTATTCGAAGGGTTATGCTGGACTCCATTGAAGTACTTCTGTCCTCTTATCAAAATTATATCCAACAACTTTTATACATCTTTTTTCTTCTTTATTCTCCCTGATGATATATAAATAACACTCCTGCTGTAAAAACTAAAGAATTTTTGCCTCCATTTTCATCTAATTTCACCAGATGGATGTTTCTTGCATCTCTCCTCCCACTCTCTTTATCTCTCTCAAAAACATCTCCCAACTCTTCTTCAACAGCTGTACCGCTTCACTTGTAAGCAATATAAACATTTTTGTTCAGAAAATAAAAAAAAAAATTGTCTTGGACCTCCTATTGCACAATGGTTGCTAATGTGTCCGAAGAAATTGGAAAATCTGTTCATGTGAGAATTTTTCTTCCTATCAGTTACGGACTTATAGCTATACTTATATTTTATCCTCCATTGCATGGATTTCTTTTTCTCATATTTTGTGCGTGTGTTGGGTGGGAAGGAGGGACCCAGTTATACCATGTAAAGCGCAGCACATTGGACCTCTAAATAAATCTTCACTTTATGATCTGTGACTCTGTCTGACAGAGATGAATTATTTCCTGAAATGGTGTAACCCTTCCATTAGAGTTGGGCTAGGGTATGATTATGTAAAATAAATTAATAACCATTATTATTAAAGCATTTCACACTAGTTGTAGTTTGATCCTTTTACAAGAAATTATTTGCTCAGTATGATTAGACTTATGACGAAGATAGTGTATTGTCAAGTTTGAACCAATGTATTCCTAATTTTCAGAGTTTGCATGATCTACACAAACTTCATCCAGGATTAAAGAAATTAAGCTTTCGATGCTGCCTTAATGCACATTCTCTTAGCTTATGTTCTAGGTGAACTTGAAAATTTCACAGAGTTGACTCATCTTTGCATTCCATCCTGTATTTTGGAAGGTATTATTATTATTATTATTATTATTATTATTATTATTATTATTATTATTATTATTATTATCGTGCTAAATTGATTAATCAATTTAACGAGGTTTGGAAGTTACACTTTTTAATATTCAAACTAAAAAGATAGGAATTTTTCGAGTATGAAGGGAAAGTAATGTTTACAGAAAGAATTGCATATATTATGTTTTCCAGCAAGTGAGGAACAGGGAAGTCTCAGGAATGTAAGTTTAGCTGATCAGATTATTACGGAAAATGCTTATGACACACCAGAAAAAAAATTTTTATAATAGATTTGGAGAAGGCATATAGCAAAGGAAAATAATGTGTTTGAGTAGTAATAATTTGGATATTGAAAAGATCATTTTAATCGACCAATTGCTTTTTTTATTAGGGAAGATTAGAATTAATATGTTGTGGTAGTTATGGATTAAGTAAGAGGTGTAGACCCTTGTTAATATTTTCATTTATAATGTAAAGTGGAGGCTGGCTAAAAATGAAATAGGAGTTAAACTAATTTTTCTTTATATAAATGAGAGGAGTTATTTCCGATTAAATAGACTAATAGTTAAATTTTGTTCAGATATTTGATTAGATTTTAATGAGAACACTCAGATGTGTTTCATGGGGTGTAATGAACAAATGCCTTATTTCATTTTATTATCCCTAGACTCTGATAATTCACTAGAGGTTTAGAGGATGTACACATTAATATAAAAACCTATTTTAGGCACGTTATTGAATTTTTTTTTTTTAAATTGTTGTTAAACTTAAACTTGTTAAACATAATAGGTATATGATAACTACTTTGTATTAATTTTGGAAAGTTAATTTTAAAATTCAAGTTTTTATGATCTTCAAAAATTTTATAGTTAATTTTACCATTTATAGTTGCATTTATTTTCATACTTAGAGGAACTTCCAACATACAATCCAAAAAAGCCTTTTAAGCAAATGTTCGTTTTCAAAAGACCTCGAATTGGTGAATCAAAAAGTAGCGAAAAAGCTGGAAACGCCGCGTTTAATAAAGTTATTGATAACTGTCCAAATTTGAAAGTCTTGGAAATAGCCGCCTTTAAGAACACTGTTGGAGAAAATATTTGTCAAGTTGTAGGAATTCATTGGCAGTGCCTAGAGAACATTCGGAAGTTGTCTCTTTTAACGCACTTAACATTGGAATCTCTTCCTATTACTTCAGGTGCCTTTTTTGAAACAGTAAGTCGTTATTCTCTTTATATATTTATTCAAATTCTTATTAGTTTGTAGCAGAAAAGAAATAAAAATTATATATATATATATATATAATATATATATATATATATATATATATATATATATATATATATATATATATATATATATATATATATATATATATATATATATATATATATATATCTTCTGGGGCATCACTTCTTTGAAGGATCTCTGGACGAGACCGACTGCGGCAGGAAGCTTCATTAGCGAAGTGTGGCCGCCTCAACATGGGGTGGTCAGGGGGTGAGAAGGTAAAAAAAAAAAAAAAGGTATATATAAATATATATATATATATATATATATATATATATATATATATATATATATATATATATATATATATATATATATATATATATATATATATATATATATATATATATATATATATATATATATATAACACCATCACCATCCATCCTGATAGTTGTATCTGTTAGGTGCTCTTCCAAAATTTATCCAAGACGTTAGTATTGGTAAGTTGATCAGCTTCCGTTTTGCTTTACCAGATTGCTACGGCCTGTCGCCACAACCTCTCATAGTTTTCTGACAGGGTTTTGTGAAGAAATTCTTCAGTAGCCCTGACTGCTCCGAAATAACCATTTTTTATCGACCAGAAGTTACCTAACTAGTTCCATAATTTCCAATTCTAAAACATTGTTTTTTAAAGTTATTCGAAAGAACCTGTTTGAATTTTTTTTTGCAACACACACATATATATATATATATATATATATATATATATATATATATATATATATATATATATATATATATATATATATATATATATATATATATATATATATATATATATATATATTATTTGCAACAGGTAGCAAGAAACTGTGATAAAATTGAATATCTCCGTGTGAAAGATTTAGGTCTGTCTGCCAAATGTTTATATTTAAAGGAACTCTCTCTAGCACTCCCAATATTTAAAAATCTTACATCATTTAGGTTAGTATATATATATATATATATATATATATATATATATATATATATATATATATATATATATATATATATATATATATATATATATATATATATATATATATATATATATATATATATATATATATATATATCATTTCATAATTTTACAGATTTGAAAATAATTACATTTTGCCTGCAGTTGAATTATTTGAAGCACTAAACAATTGTAGGAATCTAGAAAGATTTGCAGTTTTCTCGAAGAAAGAAGTTTATTTACTTCGTGAAGAGCCAATTTCGACACTACTTTTAAAAAGGAACTTACTTTTTGCTTACATAGACATTTTTGGTGTAACGAGAGAGAATGTTAAAAGGATAAATAAAAAAGTTAAACCAAAGTAATTATTTAACTTTATATTTTTATTTTTCTTTATGTTGAATTGTGAATTTTCTCATTTTAGAATTGAAATATATATATATATATATATATATATATATATATATATATATATATATATATATATATATATATATATATATATATATATATATATATATATATATATATATATATATATATATATATATATATATATCCTTTTTTTTTTTTTTTACCTTCTCACCCCCTGACCACCCCATGTTGAGGCGGCCACACTTCGCTAATGAAGCTTCCTGCCGCAGTCGGTCTCGTCCAGAGATCCTTCAAAGAAGTGATGCCCCAGAAGATTTTGGGGCGAGAGTTGGAAGGACAGCGTAATAGAAAGTGTTTCACGGTCTCCGGGGCCATTCCGCATCTAGTACAGGTGGGAGATGCTGCCTGGTTTATTTTGAATTCGTGTTTGTAATGTTGTAGGTTTGGGTGGTGCCCGCATCTCAATCTTGCAAGTGAGGTTTGTAAGTGTCTTGGGAGGTTGTTGAAGTCGGGGTTTATTTCGGGGGGGGTCTGTTAAGGATGTTGTTTGGAGGTCTGTTGATCATGTATGAATGTGTTAGTTGAGTGTGTATATGTTTGGTTGTTGTGGTATTGGGGGGAGGAGGGGGATGTGATTTAGGATCTGTTTGTAAAAGGCGCCGGTGGACGATGGAGGCTGTGTTAGTCTTTGTGGGGTAGGTTGGAGGAGAGTATTGTGACATGGGTGTGTGGGTAGGCGTGTTTTTGCGTAAAATTGGGTGCCTATCATTTCGAGGTGATTCCTTATGGGTAGTATCTTGGTTTCGTTGTGTAGGTGTTGTTGAGGGGTTGTGCGTGTGCAGCCGGTGATGGTGCGAAGGGCTTTATTTTGCGTTATTTGGAGTGTCGTTAAGTTTTTGTCGGAGAGCAGAGGGTGCCAGACAGGGGAGGCGTAGTTAATGGTGGGGCGTATAAATTGTTTGTAGATTGCAATTGAGGTTTGTATGTTGTTGTGTATGTCTGTGTTGGCAACTGTTTTGAGGATGTTGAGTTTTCTGTTTGCGGCTGAGGTGGTATTTTGAATGTGCTTGGAGAACGTGAGGCGAGTGTCAAATGTTAGGCCAAGGATCTTAGGGGTTTTGTTGAAGGGTATGGGGGTGTTGTTTAGTAGGACTTGTGGGTGGGTGTTGGATATGTGTTTGTCTGTTGTTATGAGGGTTATGGAGGATTTGTTTGGGGATGCTGTCATCCTGTTTTCGACTAGCCAAGTTTGGAGTTGAGTATATATATATATATATATATATATATATATATATATATATATATATATATATATATATATATATATATATATATATATATATATATATATATATATATATATATATATATATATATATTTTTTTTTTTTTACAGTAAATCTGAATTCCTATTCTACCACATTGTTAACGACGGTACGTCTCTTCGTGGACGTGAAATTCCCCTAAAGCATTCAAGAGAGTTGGTTCAGTACATGCCATGGGTTGCTATATAACTTTTCTATATATATATATTATATATATGGAATATTTTTGTTATAAATTTATTTATTTTTTCAAATAAAAGGTAATTGGGTTTTGTGTTACTTGCTCTTAGTTTAAGAAATATTTACAATGAAGTTGACTTTCTTCCCATATGAAAAACATAAAATAATCTTTTAAAAATGTAAAATAGTTATATAAGATGCAGGATCTTCCAATTACCTATTTGCACGTGGACCTATAAAATTTGTATTGATCACCTAGATGAGCATAAGGACATATTTTAGGGATCTATGCCCAGATAACCTTAATACCATTTCGTACGCTTCCAGGTCCTAGAGGGGTAAAATCTAAATTCTTATTAGAAGGTAAACTTACGTTTTAATTAAGGCTACAATTAACCGTTTTCTCGGATTTTTTTTTCTTTTAATCAGAAAAATTAAAGACCAATTCAAAAATACTATAAGACTTAAACCATTTATTATTTTTAACCACAAAATAACAATAGAAATATAAATATATACAAGAACCCAAAATTATAACCCAGGTGTATAATTCCAATTATTTTTATATTGAAAATTTAAAGAATTTACAAACTTATTAATAAAATCTAAAAACGGGTTAAAAAATATTGATAATATAAAATTGTAATAATTTCCGATAAATAAATATATTTACATAAAGGTAAACTAAATGCTAAAAGCTGACATCATTATTTTAAAATGTTAACTGGAATGCTCAATTTTATATTATATTATATATATATATATATATATATATATATATATATATATATATATATATATATATATATATATATATATATATATATATATATATATATATATATATATATATATATATATATATATATATATAATTTAATTTAGTTTTTATGTTCGCCAGTCATATCAATATTAATCTTGAAGTAAACGTATGGGTAGTATTCTGCTGTGTTAAATCCAAGGCCTGGAATATCCATCTACAAAAAAAGAAGAAAAAAAGTTAATAATTTTGAAATGTCATATTCTAAGATAAACTTCAGCTTCTAAAAAAATACACTAGGTAGACTATTATCTCAGTCAGATGCCCCAGTATCAATTATAATTTTCCCCTTTGTTATGCGAAGCCCTCAAAAAGAATTATTTAATAATAGAAATACGCCATATGATAATGCACCAGAGATCGTCATGGCAATAAAAACAAATCCAATCAAACAGTGCTCCCCATATGGACAAGCATTAGCCCATACTACACAACATTTATTATTATTATTTCCTTTAAATATAAAAATTATTTGTATTGGCTGCATCCAATATTAACTTTGAAAATCAGTAATTGTAGCTTAATGTATTTACATCTATCCACAAATATTGTAAATCTGAACAATTGGAACATCAAAGATTATGTTTTACTCAAAGCGTATTGTGCTAGAAAAAAAATCTTGTTAACTCCAGAGAAAAGATTATTTGACAAAAATTGGCAAATAATCTTTCAAATGCAATTTCGAAAGAGAAAGAATAGGAAAAACTTTTTTATCAGAAAAGCGTGTAAAAGAAAAGTATAAACATAATTTGCATCCTTTTGTATATTTAGTAAGAATTGACAGAAGCAGCAGCGAAATTTCAAGATGTAATTATAAGGCAGAATTCATATTTTCTATTACAAGTTCTGATAAATTCAAAAATACTTCAAAACTTACATCATTGGATCCACTTGCTGAAGCTGTTGAGTCGAGATGCGCATAAAGGTTGTTCAAAACCTCTCTCAGTCTTTTTCCACTTTTCTTGTTAGGATGAACTAAAATGGGCTGGAAATTCACAGGGAGACCGTATCTTTGCAAAGTAATTGTGAAAAAAACGTAAATTTAGTGATTCTATAAGCTTAAATTTTAATACAACCAAATAATAAATATATTTTTTTAAAAAAAATCTTTGAAATGTCAAACAATGAAAGCGAATTTTGCGTATTTTATATACAAAATTTCCTACCTGAGAACAGATTCTACGAAAACTCGAATAGCCTTGACGTGAATCCAGCATATAAAGCATTCACTGAAATTGACTTTGAGCCACCGAACCAAAGGACCCTGTTAACATAATAATAATAATAATAATTGAAGAGATTATTAGTATTAATAATCAAAATTTTATTTATATAAAAAAAAGGCTAACCACCTTGCGAGCTTTCGTAAGAGAAAATCCAGAAGAAAAACTTTATTCATTTTTTGTTTTAGAAAAGAAAATAGTATCTCAACCTTACTTGCTTCTGTTTCTGATATCTTCTTAGTTCAAAAGTTTTTTTTTAATCTCTAACCAATTTTTATGAAATTTGGAGGGCATATGCGCCCCCATAAAAGTCAATTTCTGACGTTATTCTGTATCTATGAAGGTTTAAAAGTTTCTTGGAAAATATGCCCTTTTTAAATGAAAAGAAGTCAAAAATCACTGGTCCAAATGATCTTAAAACTGAATTTATATTCACAATTCCCATAGCTGAAAATGCTTTGAGGCGATTTTTTGTATCTGCCATAGAAAAAAAATATATATGCCTTTGACAGACCAACTGTAAATAAAATTTTCAAAATTTTTAAAAATTAACTCCCCTGGAGAAAAACATTTAAAAAACTACACCTACAACTTTTTTCATTTTTGGTGGGTGTATAGAGGAGGTACAGGGTTACAACTTTCTCTCAAAACATCATTCAATGTTAATTGTTGTTATCGAGATATGGCTTCTCAAATTTTGACAATTTTAAAAAAAAAATTTTCAAAATTTTCAAAGTTTGAGAGGCTATATCTCAAAAAGAACAAATAGCATTAAATGATGCATTGAAAATAAGTTTTAGCCCTGTACCTCCTCCATACACCCACCAAAAATGAAAAAATCTTACGTTTAGTATTTTTTTAATTTTTTTCTCTGGAAGGGTAAATTTTTCAAAATTTTCAAAAAAGTCGGACATTCAAATGCATATATCTTGTTTTCTAAAGAAGATATCAAAAATCGCCACGTAGCTTTGTAGTTATTGAAACTGTGAATATGAAATAAAATTTTCAGGTCATTTCGACCAGTGGTTTGGCCTCGCTATTCACTTTTTCTGGGGGAAAATTTGAACAAAAACTCACAAATCGTTATAGATACAGAAAAACCGTCATAAATCGAGTTTTTCTTAGATTGTTGAACTGCATATATAGACCCTGTAAATTTGAAATTAACCAGTCATGAAATAAAAAAAAAGTGATTTTAACACTGGACTCTTCCCTAGCTTTTTAACTTTGCTATAATGGGAAAACTATTACTAGGATTAATAAATTATGAGGTCATACCTCCAGACTCATTTGACAACCAAAAATAAAATGTTTGTTCTTACTTTTATTTCAGGTAAAAAGACGTACAATTCATAAAATCTACGATAGAAATGCAAAAAATACAAAATGCACTGTTGTCCTGTTGCAAATAAAACAAAATTTTAAGTTCCGTAGACATTTATTCATAATATATTCAGACTCAACTAAATTAAATTTTAATCACAAAGAAATGTGACGTAACATTATGTCCGATTCTTCGTAACAGAAGACACGATGTAGGCATGCTGCGGACTGGGACTGATAAAAATTGTAATGTACAGATTAAGAAACGTTGCAAGATTTTTATCCTCCTTCTCACAGTCACTTCGAATGGGTTTCTTTCGACTTTGAAGTACTGTTCACACGTACGGGTGGAAAGGGGCTTTAATTTCATATCTGATATATCTAATATATATACGTTGATATCTGTCATATTTACCCATTCTTTCTACTGTTTTCATATTTTTGTTCGACCTATATATATATATATATATATATATATATATATATATATATATATATATATATATATATATATATATATATATATATATATATATATATATATATATATATATATATATATATATATATATATATATATATATATATATATATATATAATAGGTAATAATTAAAGTCTGCTAAAACTCTCGCAGACTTAATATTCATTAATCGTCATTATATATATATATATATATATATATATATATATATATATATATATATATATATATATATATATATATATATATATATATATATATATATATATATATATATATATATATATATATATATATATATATATATATATATATATATATTGCGAAAGAACTTAAAAATTTTATTTCAAGTTTGTAGTTATGTGAACAACTTAACAAGTTAATAAATTTTTGAATATTATGTTAATTTAACATGAACAGCCAAAGGTAATGTTATATAGAATATAATAGAAAAAGATAGATAATAAATATTTTTTAATAATTTGAAAATTTTAGCTCATATAACAAAGAATTTTATTTTTGCCGGATATCTGGATACCAAAAAAAGGCCAAATAGGCCGGATAACCAGATAGCAACCGGATATTCGGCCCATCCTTAGTTACAAGGTTATTTAAATTTACAGTTACAGAAAGTAATAATTACTTATAAAGAAAAGTGTCTCCAATTTTGAATAAGCTAGCTAAAGAAATATTTAAGTGAATCAGCTTTCCTTTTAATCACTGGAGGTGACAAATATGAGTCTAATTAATAGATTATCTATTCCAACATGGTATTAGCTACATATCCATCAGGAAGAAAGAAAGATTTACAGAAGTTATGAGAAAACTTTTGGATAAGAGGCCAGAAATATTTTTAAGTAGAACTAAAATGTCGGTGCAATTTCGTTTAGTGAAAATACACTTAGTTCGTCCAATGATATACTTGAAACGATTCCAAAGCAAATGAAAATAGCAAGAGTGGTAGAGCAAGAATCTTTTCATTCCCGATATGCTCTGTCCCTGCCCTGAATAGATCGACAACAATGCGAAGAAACCATAGACTTTGAGGAGAATTGTATTTAGTCAAAGATGGAATAATCCAGATTATTTCATCAATAGAAATATGCCAACCATATATATATATATATATATATATATATATATATATATATATATATATATATATATATATATATATATATATATATATATATATATATATATATATATATATATATATATATATATATATATATATATATATATATATATATATATATATATATATATATATATATATATATACTTACAAAGAATTTCTTCTTATCATTAATTAACTTGGAAAGTTCATTTTTCCCGGCTGCTAATTCTTCTTCATTGTAAGTGAAATCTCTGACAACAAATCTGAAAAAAATATTCTACAATAGTAAAAAAAAAAAATTCAAATAATTAGGAGTTTTAATCATCTTTGCAGTACAAATTAAACCAGATGATATTAAACACATTCAGATAATAAGAAAACACGAGTAATTTTTAAAATATTTGAAAGTCATGAAGTACAATATTTTTTTCCACAAAGTAAAAATATAAACATTTACTTGTTCTCCCTCGCATGGAGCTTGTATTCATCAATTACTTTATTGAAAAGCGTGACAGTAAAGAGGCCGTGGTCATTATCCTCGTAAATCAATTTCGACGACCTTGGTACAACCATCTGCGTAAGACGTTCATATTTTGTTTGCCAATCATGATAAAGAGCCCTGAAATTTAAATAATTTTTCTTACCCCCCTTTGAGATGCTGACTTCTCATAGGTGTAAGCAGTAGGCCACAGAGTAGGAGTAAGAGTAAGGATATATATATATATATATATATATATATATATATATATATATATATATATATATATATATATATATATATATATATATATATATATATATATATATATATATATATATTATATATATATATATATATATATATATATATATATATATATATATATATATATATATATATATATATATATATATATAGTTTCTTTGCTAACACAATAACGACATTAGAAACTTTTAAAGTTCTGAAAATGAACTGTGCTGTCGCCCTTCTGTTACCTTATCACATTCCAAGGTACTAGTCAAGCTTAAACCTACGATCTGTTACACTTGCAAATTGCTAATATATTTTTTTATATTTTCATCCCACTGAAAATGTGAATTTTTTAGTCTGAAAAACATTGCACAATTATATTTTGAATGAGTTTGCTGAAGATGATGATAAATTTCTTGAACATAAGAGGTATTTAAATCTGAAGAAACAGAATACTGCTGTTGAAAACAATTAGTTGCACACTCAAACTGTTCAAAGATTTCTTGCCTACCTTTAAGAATATTTTAGTTATATGGTCATCTACTATCTGTATTTAATACTCATTCTGAAAAGGCAAATCTTTGTTGTCTCCTCTTTGCTTCCAATTACCACCCTGAATGGTTCTAGCATCTCTCCTCCTACTCCTCCCCTCAGGTGTCCCACCTGATTACAAATGATCGTGTGAGATCCTGAGAAATAAGGTAAATTCCTCTCGAGATGACATTCCTCTCCATGTTCTGAGTGTATGTGTCTGAGCTGTAGCTTGTCCTCGTTCGACTCCACTCTCTATGCATCAATCCTAATAGTTTTTCTCAATTCTGGAAGCACACATTTGTTGAGCTGATCCCAAAGAGGGGTAGCCACTCTGATCCTTCTAATTATCGTCCTATAGCTTTCACAGGTGTTGTCGAAATTCTTTGAAACTCTATTCAACTCTCATTTTCTAGATCATCTAGTCTCAATCCCTTCTTTCTCATCATTGATATAGGTTTCGAAGATGGGGGTCAACTGGTGAAATACTTTCCTATCTTTTGATTTATAGTCTTCTGCTATTAAGAGTTATGGTGAGTCTTGAGCGGTAGTGCCTCAAAGGGATTTACTTTCCTTGCAGTGTAAAAGTGATATACATGATAAGTTTTATTCTATATATATGGTATACACATAGTGGTTAGAATAGCTATTTCAAAGAGCTGAAGAGCAATATATTAAACAACCAAAAGAGTGGTTTTAATTTGGTTTCTTACAGAGTTAGAGTTTTTCAAAATCATACAATGATAACCAACAAGCCAAACTTATTAATTCGTATTACAATATACCCACTAACTATATATATATATATATATATATATATATATATATATATATATATATATATATATATATATATATATATATATATATATATATATATATATATATATATATATATATATATATATATATATATATATTATATATATATATATTCTGTGTGAGTTATGCAAACCAGGCTTGCTCATTGTGATGCCTCCTCCTTTACAGCCACCTCTATTCTATGGAACTCCCTTATATCTTCTGTTTTCCCTCTTGTATTTAACCTTCCTCTCTTTAAAGCTTCCGTTTGAGATCAGGAGGAATCGGGAGGGTTTTCTTTTATTCTTTAATTATGCCCCATCCCTGAAAAGGGTTCTGCCTGTGAGTGGTGGCATATATATATATATATATATATATATATATATATATATATATATATAATATATATAAAAAATAAAAAAAAAAAAAAAAAAAAAAAAAAAAAAAAAAAAAAAAAAAAAAAAAAAAAAAAAAAAAAATATATATATATATATATATATATATATATATATATATATATATATATATATATATATATATATATATATATATATATATATATATATAAATATTAAAAAGTTAATTTACTTTGGTAAGACTATTAATGACAAAAGTTAAAAAAAGTTAAAACTTACTTTGGTACGACTACTAATAGAGTTAAAAGATATTCACTGCTCTGAACAATATGTTCCTTTTTAACGATGTCACCCAAATTTCTTGTAAGGATACTTCCACTAGTTTAAAAAAATAAATAATAATAATAATAATAATAATAATAATAATAACAATAATAATAACAATTATTATTATTATTATTATTATTATTCCGTTCTCAGGAAACTTATTAAAAGTTTTTAAAAAAATCCAAAGGCTTTAACTATTTGTAAGTTAACCCCATAAAAAAAAATGTAATTACAGAAAATATTTTCCTAGATATATGAACCCTTAATATATTTTCAGTTACTTCATAGGATATTTGTAAAAACCTCTAATATCTTCGCCTTTCCTCTTTTTTCATTTAACGATAAAAATAAGGATAAACGTTTTGCAGGTTAAATTTTTACTTCAGAATTATTCCAGGATGCTCAAAATTAATATGTAAAGTAGTATGAAATTATGTTTGATAATTGAATAAAAAAAGCAAAAACAATTTTAAAACTACAAGGAAGACTTTAGCAAAAGAATGAAGATTATCCCACTGGGAGATAGTTCCTAACTTACGCAATACTTAATTGCATTTTATATAGAGTCAGTGGTAGGATTTGAGTTCTCAAATTTTCATTGGATTTTGTAGATATTGCATTTGGGTGTTATGTAAATCAGGTGGCAACGGACGAAAAACAAAGAAAAAGGAAAGGGCTAAAAGAAATAATGTGAGAACCAGAGTAAAATTTAAAGATCGCTTTCTCACTGCAATTTCCTTTCGAACTGTCTTGGAGCAAAACTAAATGGTCAGGATTTGAATCTCCATTTAGCAGACTTTAATACTTGCTTATATATATATATATATATATATATATATATATATATATATATATATATATATATATATATATATATATATATATATATATATATATATATATATATATATATATATATATATATATATATATATATATATTAGACTTACGTTTGTTTCCTTTCCATGTTAGCCAAATTTGACTTTAAATTGTTATAATTGGATGACTTCGTTTTCAGATCTGCATCAATCTGACTGACTTGGTTGTTAATGGCGTCTACGATACCTTTTAAGCTCTGTTTGATAGGAAATTTTGCCATTTCCCATTGAAAGCGAGTCATATAATCTCCCAGTTTCACTAAAAATAAATAAAATTTTTAAAACAGATAATTCAATAAATCTTTTTCCTATTTTTAATAAGAATTAAAAATACATGGGAATTTTTTTTTTTTCATTTCAACTGAAGAGAAGGCAAAATAAAATAGTGACTAGAATTTTCTTAAGACATTTATTTAATGAAAGCTTTTCCAAGTAACATTTTCTTTATTAGTAGTTAGCTAAGAATGGAGAAAATGAAGCTAGACTCATAGGAGTAATATATATATATATATAAAAAAAAAAAAAAAAAAAAAAAAAAAAAAAAAAAAAAAAAAAAAAAAAAAAAAAAAAAAAAAAATAAAATATAAATATATATATAAAATATATATATATATATATATATATATATATATATATATATATATATATATATATATATATATATATATATATATATATATATATATATATATATATATATATATATATATATATATATATATATATACATACTTTATTACATTTAATTGGCCGAACATGAACCTGTGGTTGTTCAAAATTCAGACCAACTATGAGAAGAAACGTCTCTATAATCAAGGATCCCAAAATGCACAGTTGAAAAGTTACAGCGATCGGAAATTCGTACCAACTCCAGAGTTGTAATGTCACGTGGTGTAAAAGTATAATAGCAATTACAAAATCAGTATCTTGATGATACGTTTCCAAACCAATAGCTTGGTAGAAGGGAACAGATGGAATAACCTGCATTCTCTCCTGATAATAGACTATTTTTTTCTTGAGCCATTTACGATAACTTGGGAAATCCAACACCAAATCTTACTCTCAATAATGTTTTTTTGCGATCGTATAAGCCAAACCTTCGGTGTTATACAGAACACTCCTGGAATCCTGGAAGGTGTTTGTCGGTCTACAGTACGATGATGTGAGGCGTGTATTACTGTACGAAGTCAAATATTGAGCATTTTCTAAAAAATGAATGTAATAAAATTCAGTTTTATTGATTTTCCTCATCGTATCGTACATTACATACCCTGTACTACACAGCTGTGGTATCATCTAAAGTGCAATTGCCTGTGTTCAACGACCCTGCTGTTGTGTACACATCACAATGTTTAATTTGTTTTTGTTTCTATATATCTCATTTGGTGGGAAAAGGCCAGAGGCCTACCAACTTCCACCAGAGCTGGGGAAAAATTCGGAAATCTGTCCATCAATGGCCGACATGACCAGATACACGGCGTTTAAAAGTATGCAAGTCAAAGGAAGTTGGGAAAATAGATGAAGGGAGTGTGTTCCAGACTTTACCAATAGAGTACATGTAAGACTGAGCACAGAGGTTAAGTATGGGGTCGGAGTTAGGAGATGAATAGACAGAAAAAATAAATTTAGTATTAGAGTTGCAAGAGAGCTTAAGCCATAAAGTAGAGAATTCAGAAGACTCCAAATTAGAGACACGAAAACAAACAAAATAATTGCGCACATGTGCACATATTCGCAACATCCAGCTTTGGCTGAAAATTGAGGATAGAGTCAGTAGGAGGTAACAGAATAAGGTTTGCTGTCAACGCACCAAGCACGAGTTTCGGTTAAGAACAAGAGATGAAGTTTAGAAGAAGAGAGATGAAGAAATTAGAGGGGAGATTAGAAAAAAGACCGCAAATGTTGCAGAAATTAATGGAGAAATTAATGAAAAAAAGAAGACCGTGCACTGGGGAAAGCCGGATGAGAGATCTTGGAAGCACCATCCCCATCATCATAGGCAGCCGACTCCCAAGTGTTTTGAATTTCGCCATTTTTGTTTTTGTTTATTAAAGGTAATGTATGAGTAAGCACTTGTAAATTTGTGGGAACGTGTGAAGAAAAAGGATGGAGAGATAATGTGAACATAGACACTCCAATATGAGACGAGGGTACACTAGAGACCCTCTGAGGTGAAACGAGAAAAGGAACAAAACAAAGAGCAACGGATTGAAACGGTATGGTATAGCCCATCCTATCACTCCGCGGGTTATGTCCAATGGGAGGTACTTTCATCACTTTGGACGGCGCTACGTCCTCCCAATATAATACCGTGTGGCTTTCCTATTCTGTGGCTGGCATGAATTTCGATTCACTGTAACTTTGGAACACTTGTTCATGGATATTTTCATAGCTGAGACTTGTATAACCAAAAGTCCAAATTTGGAGAAACAATTGTGAAATACCCTGTATATAATCCTCATACCACCAATAAACTTGAAGGCATGAAAATCTATTTATATTTTACTACAATAAAAGCTTTATCCTACTCAACACCTCTACTTCTACTTCAATTACTACTACTACTTCAAATAATAATAATAATAAAGCTATCTGAATTCAGTCAAATCACCACTAAAGCTGCTTCTGTCAGTCCTCAATAAATCAAAAAATTAATGCAGTACTGCAAGTAAAAGATATTTTTATATAATAAGCACTCAACAAAAAGAAGCATACTTACCTCAATAGTAACCTAGTGATATAAACTTATCACTGATAAAAATGTATATACAATCAATATACCACAAAAAGCAATCACAAAGATGTTTAAATCCTAATCAACGATTTACACAAATCAACTGCTGAGCATAATATTAAGACTACAAAATATTGCTTCCCAAAATGAGTCACTTTTTGTCATGCTTAAACCTATGCATAAGATTTAAAAAAAATAAAAAATAATAATAATAATAATAATTTACCTATTCCTGGGCTACTTAATCCTAAAATTTCAAGAAAATAATAATCATCTTCAATCCACATATCTAAAATACCTTCTAAAAATAAGAAGAAAAAAAAAAAAAAAAAAAAAGGGGGGTGAGGGAAATAATGATTAAGTGAAAATATGGACAAATTTTTTTTTGAATTTTAGAAAGAATTTGCAAAAGTTAAAAAAAGAATATTAATTTATTAGGATGAGGAAAAAAATACCGAAGCATAAATTTAAATATTTCCACCCACCCATAAAAATAATTAACTCATTTTACTTTTAATAAAAGGAACTTTTAAATAATAATAAATAATAATAATAATAATAATAATAATAATAATAATAATAATAAATAATAAAGTTTTAAAACCGACCTACAAAAACACTAAGTAGTATATCCTCTCATGATAACAAAACACATACACTGAAAATGACACATCAAGTATTATAAATTGCAACTAGCAATTTATATATAATAGTAGAAAAAGTGAAAAGTAACAATTCCATTTTCAGGATTCAAATGAAATGATCTAAGCAATCAATACATGCTAAATTATCAAACCGACGTCATGACCGTTCCTATATATATTTTTTAAATCATTGCATTCCACAAATATTAAAAAAATCACTAAAGAGTTTACATTAAAACATTTTATGAGAAAATGTTTCCTGAAAATATAAAAATAACTAACCATTTTTATAATGTTCCTTACCTGCATCTGAGTACTTAAGAGTACAAAGATTAAGCCTAAAGTAAAGTTCAATCTACCATAAAAAAAAATTAACAAGCAACGATTTATTTTAAAATTATTACTAATACAAAATCTTAAAAACTAGTACTTTGATTGGCGAGCAAATTTTCTGTCAGCTTGTCTCTATTATCTTCAAGAACTTCTCCCAAATAATTTGCTAATTTACGAGTAATAGATTCCACATAAGTATCCAATTTTGCTAAATCATCACTTAATCCCACAAGTTGATCCAAAGTTCCAACCTGCAAAAATAATAATAATAATAATAATAATAATAATAATAAATAATAATAATAATAATAATAATAATAATAATAATAATAATTCTTGAAAAGTAAATTTTCTAATAAATTAAATATCAGCTGATTACTATATATATATATATATATATATATATATAATATATATATATATATATATATATATATATATATATATATATATATATATATATATATATATATATATATATATATATATATATATATATATATATATATATATATATATATATAAAGGTAAAGGTTAAGTAGATTTTTGGTCTTTAAATATATCAACATTTAAATTTTTTATAACCTAAATAACTGCTATTTATTTTAATATATAATGGAATATGGCTACAACTAACCTAACATAACCAGATATAACCTAAACAATGTACTTAATAACTAAATCTTGATGGTCTTTTTATACTATTTATGCTCTCTATTTTCATTTTCATAAACTCAAATTTACTGTTAGTTTATATATATATATATATATATATATATATATATATATATATATATATATATATATATATATATATATATATATATATATATATATATATATATATATATATATATATATATATATATACTAGTGTGTAATTAATTACCTTAAGATCAGGAATATGAAACTTGAAGTTGGTGCTCAACTGATTTTGAACAGCTGTAACATGATTCATTTTTTCCCATGTTTGTTGGCAAGTTTTATCCCCAGGAGCAGATATAAGCCAATATTCAGTGCTCATCTTTAAAATTCACAATATTTAAAATTATAGAAAGATAAATTTTACTTCTTTATGGTAACCTAATTATTACATGAGTGATAAAACTTGGCTATAAAAACAAATTATCAGCATATTACATATCTACAAAATTTCCTCTGAAATATGTTGCCTAAGCACTAAAGTTTTTCTAGATAATAGATAAAGGCAATGAATATAATTTTACAAAATCCCTAATTTTTTCTCAAATGTAATTTAACATTCAAGTATTTGTAAATTATATTTAATTTGAATCCATATCATCTCAACTCTTCCTTTTACAATCTACTCTATGTAGAGTATTTTCTTGGCCATAAAATCTTTATATACAAATTCATTGGGTTTCTAATGTTTGGGTACAAATGGATAGCTAAATATTTATTTTAATTTCTTGGCATTTTATATATATATTTTACATAATTTAGAAATACATCCCAAAGAGTGATGAAAATTAAATAATAGGATGGCTCATGACTGGATCACAATAAAATTAGTTTTCTTTCCTTGATGAGTTTCTTCTCCATGACTATTAAGTGTGTGAATGCATGTGTACAGCTGCACAATATACAGAAATGCATCTCTAACTTACCTCTGCCTCCTCAACTCAGTTCAAAATGATGAACTGTTAATAACAAATAGGACCTTTCTTTTGTCACCAAAGGTGAGCCTTGAAGCAGACACAATTATCACACCATTATCCTACAAGAATGTATGCCTTACATTAGGCACATTCATCCTTCTTCAGAATCATTTGTCCTCTGCAATAATTCCTCTCATCAACAGTGTGACTCAGAATATCCTAAAGTAGCAATTTGCAACAATTGTATATATTATACATTACAAAAATTTCTAAAAAAAAAAAACCTGACTATGTCATAATGAAGTTTTTTAATTATTTTCTAATTAGAAAAATAAATTGGTAGTTAATTATTTTGTAAGTAATATCATATGTTTTTCTTTCATAAAAAATTTCACTAACAATGCTATATTGTGATGTTCATTACGACAATTTCTGTTGTGTATGTAATGTCTTCTGACAATTTCCTGCTTATTGAGAACATCACCAACACTGCTTTGTTGAAGGCTGCATTCTATTCTCCTACAATGCCGACAAGGATTCTGTTCTGATTTACACAGATAGCTCTCAATTAGGATTGGGTAAAGGATAAAACTATTATTAACAGTCAGCAAATAGACCTAACTTAATGAAAAACTACTGTTCATTAATGTCTAATAACCAATAAAAAGGCTTAACCTACCAAAAAAACAAGGTTTGTGGTTTGTTAAATATATTATATATATATATATATATATATATATATATATATATATATATATATATATATATATATATATATATATATAATATATATAATATATATATATATATATATATTATTATTATTATTATTATTATTAATGATGTTATTATTATTATAATTATTGTTGTTGTTTATTTTTGCTTTTGTTATCGTACAATTCTTGGTGTCACATTTTTTCTTTCAACAACTCTTGATATTGTCCAGTCAGTTCTGAGGAGGGCTTGAGGTTAATAAGCCGTAACGTGAGCTACAATTTTTTAATCTGTTAACTTAAAAAGTTTATCTTTTAATAAAGTGGTTTTCCAAAAATTGTTTATATAAACGGAACATGAGCCGTTGAATGTTCCTTTGTGCTTAATCTATATATATATATATATATATATATATATATATATATATATATATATATATATATATATATATATATATATATATATATATATATATATTATTTTCCTCCAAAATAGCTATAAAATTTGTTTGCAATTTCAATACCTACGCTTATATAATAAACTCATAGTATCCCTATGCATAGTTCTAGTCAAACTTGAAATACATAGTTATGTAGTTCAAGTTGAACTCATAATGCCTAGGTATGCTATTAG
>SEYY01000141.1:77500-85000 GCA_009176605.1 Armadillidium nasatum
GGAAGACCTAACCATAATAAGTAAGGAAGCCAAAGTTCAAAATATCAGTTAATCATAGTACACAAATTGATCTTACAAACTTGGCCTGATATCAGTGAAGTCTAACATAAGCTAAAGTAAACAATTTTTGATAAAATTTTGTCAAAGTCAGAGGTAAAGCTAAACCAATTCTTCCATGCTGAATTAAAGTTCTCTCTCTAAAAATTAATTTAACCTTCAATTAATTTTAAAAGACCAAGAAAGAGAAGAGAGAGAGAGAGAGCCTCAGCCACAACGTTGTCGGAGCCTTTTATGTGAATTTCCGAGGAAATATACTCGGTCAAGAAGGACAAATGACGTTGCTGATGATCACTCTTGGCTGGAGTCTTGCTATAAAAAGCGGAAACTAAAGATTTATGGTCTACACATAGGGTGACATTACGACTCTGAAAGAAAGCTTTGAAGTGCAGCATATAAAAATAGACAACAAGAAGCTCTCGATCGAAGGTTGAGTATTTTTGCTGAGGCTCAGTAAGTAAGTTTTTTAATGAAAAAATCAATGGGTACCGGAGTACCATAGACCATCTGATGCAGGACAGCTCCTATAGCAACTGACGATGCGTCAGTGACTAAATGAAGGTGCGTTGCATCAAGGTGGGCAAAAATGACGGTAGAAGAGGACGATATAGCGCTCTTAATATTCTTAAAAGAACGAAGAGCTTCATCAGTCCAAGGAACAGAACAAGACTTGGTAGGACAAGCCTTAATAAGGTCTGAAAGAGAAGAGACGATGTGAGCAAAGTGGGTATCAGTCGGTGGTAAAATCCTACCATACCCAAAAACCGACGAAGAAAAGTATAATCTGTAGAGCTGGGAAACGAAGAGATTTCAGTCTGCTTAGTAGCAGGAGTATAAAGACCCTCCGAAGACACTTTGAATCCAAGAAAGTCCAAGGAAGACTGAAAGAAGGGGCACTTGTCAAAGGACAAGCGTAATGAATAATCATAAAGAAGATATGGAAGACCTGACGAAGGTGGGATGCGTGTTCCTCTTCTGAAGAAGAGAAAATAAGGTCATCATATAAGCAAATACGAAAGGGATATCACGAAAGACAGAAAGGTGGCCCCAGCGTTACGAATAAAGAGAAATTCGAAAAGGCCAAACAGGATAATGACGGTGGTCTTTTCAACGTCATCTGGATGTATAAGAATTTGACGGTAGGCCCTCAGAAGATTCACTTTACTAAAGATGGATACACTATGAAGTTTTGCTGATATGCTGTGGATCAGGGGTAAAGAATAACGGTCAGGTCTAATCACAGTATTAAGGGCTATAAAATCTCCCTAGAAGACAATGATTAAATTCATAATAAAATGGAGCAAAGAATCTACGATCTCTGCAGATGCACAAACAGCAGATGGGTTTAAGGGATATTTGCGAACCAAGGCTGGAGGTATAGCACTGACTGAAGCGCCAGTGTCACAAAGAAAATCTATTCTAGTACCGAAGATTTTTACCGAAATGTAAAAACTTGAATTAAATCGTCTTTGCCGGTGGGGGGAAATGTAAAAACTTGAATTAAATCGTCTTTGCCGGTGGTGGTTTGTCTAGAGTACGAGCCGGAGTGGATGATTAAGGAGCTGGTGTCAGAAAAGGGTGAGGTAGAGGTTTGTCTGGAGTACGCACGGTAATTTATGTGCGAGAATCTGGAGGCGGAAAAGATGAACGAGCGGATAATTTGATGATAAGGTCCTTTTCATCAAGACAAGAACATCAGTATATAAATATAATTGATAACGGCAGACTTAGGCAGCTGTGAATCAGAGAAAGGGCGAATCTCTATAGGAACGAGAGTGGCATCGTTATGAACAAAGGTGATGACTGAAGCAGTATGATTCACATTAACAGGTGCCACAGGACAAGAATCATTTGACGCCACTACCAGAACAAAAGTCGGGATCGAAGCGGCCTGTGAGACGGAGTGAACGTAAGAAACCTAATCATTTGAAAATAAAGTAATAGCAGAAGTCCGTAAACACGAAAAATTAGCAGTGTCGTTATCAGAGAAGTGCCTCAAAATATCAAATGTGAGGTGAACTTTAGCAATATAAATTTTTCGCATTCCAAAACGATCCCATATATTATAAATTTAGAATTTAAAATTTAAAACCAGGCTTCACACTGATTAGGCCAAAATTTAGGTATTTCTAACTGAGGGGTATCAAAAGTGCTCCTTTTATTACCAAAAGACATTAAATAATAAATAATTTCTAAACGTGAAAAGAAACGCAACAATATATAAAGAAAAGCTTAACCACAATAAAAATATGCAATATATGTCAAAGCAAGAGGGAATAAAAAATTATTATTATTATTCATCAATGTCAGAAAACAGCTGATCTATCTAGCGCAAGAGAAAAATAATCACCTGAGACAGAACGAAAAGATCTTATGAAAAAAGAAGGAAAAGTACAGAGAAAATAAATGAATAAATGGCAAAATATCTAATGCCAAAAAATAATGATAATGCTTTTAATTATTTTTAATATTTGTATATTTATATAATGAAAGAATTACTTCGTGTGAAGCTCAAAAAGTTGAGAAAGACAATTTTAAGCAAACTTGGAGCTATGCACCAACTATAAGTGAAATGTTGAAAATATGCAAACGAAAAAAAAAAAAAAAAAATTAAACAAAGTGGGAAAATAAATCTAATCACTTATTGGCTGAAAAGAAAGTTGCGGCAGGTGTAATCTTGATCACTGTTTGGGTCACCAATGAAAGGTAATAAGGTATATATTGAATGAAGGATTATGGGTAATAAATGAAAAATTGGCTATGTTAGAATAGTAATAACTAAAGAGAATAAACCTATTAATAACTTACCTCGATGTTGCTTCGTATGAAATCATGAGATGGACAAAAAGAATTTTATAACAAGCAGAAAATGATTAAATTTATAATTCAGTATAACAAAGAATCTACGATATCTCGCTGAAGCTACGAGATTGACGTCAAAACCAAAAGGACATCAAAGGGACGTTAGTTCCTAACACAGAATATTTCAACTAAATCTAAATTTCTTAAGTTGTAATTATTATTTTAAACTTGGTACGAGAGTATTAACTTTTGAATGATGTGAAATGTTTCAACGAAAAATCAAGAACTTCATATACTTCAGCTTTTAATATGCGGAAGAAACACAAATCAAATATTCACAAAGCTTCACAGAAAGTATAGAAAAACTAAAGAGAAATTGAATCCGAAAGAAACATCAAAGAACTTTGAACACTATATATATATATATATATATATATATATATATATATATATATATATATATATATATATATATATATATATATATATATATATATATATATATATATATATATATATATATATATATATATATATATATATATATATATATATAGTGTGTGTGTGTGTGTGTGTGTGTGTGTGTGTGTGTGTGTGTGTATTTTAAGTATGTTTGCATGTGTGTGCGTTCGTGTTCATTCCATAATAGGAACATTTTGTTTTTCTCCGTTTTTCACCTACTATATTTACTAGTCTCTCTGTGTGCTCACTGCTCAGTGCTCACCCTCATTAGTACCGTGCTCTCATTATTTATCCCGATATGTGATAACTGGGTAATTAATTTAGTGAAGTGATTTTTTTATTATTATTATTATTATTATTATTATTATTATTATTATTATTATTTATATATATATATATATATATATTATATATATATATATATATATATATATATATATATATATATATATATATATATATATATATATATATATATATATATAATATATATATATATATATATATATATATATATATATATATATATATATATATATATATATATATATATATATATATATATATATATATATATATATATATATATATATATATATATATATATATATGCTGCTGTGTTCATTCGCAGGTTCACTTTGTAAATAGCTTAACGCTTAACCTTGTAATGCTCAATTATATTTCCAACACTTCTTTTTCATTAAATACAGAGCTTTTATATATATACCATAATATATAGATATTACCGTGTATGTACTTACATTTGTATGTGCATACGCACCTGCAGTTTTTCATATATGTGTATTATGAATATCTTCTTTTTTTATGTGAATCTTTTTAGTGGGTTATTATTTTTAATTTTTTATCATTTATATATTGTTAATTGAAGAAATCTTGATAATAGCCATGTTGGCTGAAACAATGATTATATAAATTTTCCTAATTAATGATTATTTATATTTTATAATTTGTTCAGTAAGTTGTAAATGCCATGATTAGTTGTCAAATATAAGTAAATTTCAACAAATAATGCTATTTTGTTCCTTGCAATTTTATTCACCATAAATCACATAATTTCCACAAACCTCAATTTTCACAGGTGAGCACAGATGTGTTTTAATGTTAAAGAGATTAAATATGATGGAAAACGTAGAAGGTGGAAGAGAACTCCATAAAATAGTGGTGACTGGACTGAAGGAAGCACTACAACGAATAGGCCTGAATCAGTTATTAGTGTCCATACTGAAACAAATGTATGTACTGGATGTACCTGGATGCTGTTGAAAAGAAAGAAATACTAATGTTAGGTTGCAAATGTAAACAAGTCATGTGAATTGGAAAGTACGAATTATAAGTTTTTTGGCTTTTGACTCGACCTTATTAAAGAGGTTGGTGAAAACTTGAGCCACTTTTTATATGAGAGTAGTGTCACATATCAGGATGTGAATGTATAGAATTAATTGGGTAGATTAGATCACTAATGAAAAGTATGAATAGAGCAGGAGATAAGACAAAATACTGTGTAGCATCACTGTTGACAGGAAAGAAAGAAGAAGTCACCCTATCGGTTACAGATGATTTGGAAAGATTGGAAAGGATGCTAGAGAAATAAGCAATGAAGAGGAAACCCAAAAGAGGAGAACTTGGAAAACAGAGACTCATGTTATAACCAAACAAAAGTCTGGGATTGTCAAGCATTTCCTAATGAGACTTCAGATTCCTAAGGGCGGTAAATAAATTATTCAAAGTAATAAAATTTACCACTAGTAGAACTACAACTTCTATATCTATGCTGATGATAGGAAAGAAGTGAATGGGACACCACCTGATCCAAGAAAAGAGTTTAGAATGGTTCAAAGATCTTAAACAGAATACAAGTAATAGCTACAGGGAGAGTGATATAAGGATCAGATTGAATGGCTACTTTTCTTCAGAATACATTAGACAAAAGCATGCTTCAAACACTGACAGAGTGCATTTGAGGCACAGAGAGAATAGTTGAATGTGTAATTATGGCGCTGACAGTAGTGGATTTTTTCGTACAAGACCAAGTTGCTGAAACTAATAATATACCTACGCTTTGTGAGTTTGACTGGAACTATGCATAGGGATTTAAAACTAACAATATACCCTACGAGTTTCTAGTACGACAATGTTGGAGAATTATTAGTATTACAAAATTTTTTATTATTTTGTGTAGCTATTTCTTATAATATATATATATATATATATATATATATATATATATATATATATATATATATATATATATATATATATATATATATATATATATATATATATATATATATATATATATATATATATTATATATATATATATATATATATATATATATATATATATATATTTAGTGAATATTGGTTTATTGGTAGGTTAGGCCTTTTTATTAGCTATTAGGTGTAGTTAACAAACAGTGGTTTTTGATTAGATCAGGTCTATTTGCTGGCTGTTAGGCATAGTTTTATCCTTTAAAGTCTAGGTTAGGTTAAGTCTAACTAGTTTGATAATTTAAAAAACTAGTTCAACTTAACCTAACCTGGATTTAAAGGCTAAAACTGTACCTAACGGCCAGCAAATAGACAGCCTGACAAAAAACCACTTTGTTAACTATGCCTAATACCAACAAAAAGGCCTAACCTGTCAAAAAACCAATGTTCGCTAAGTATATATATATATATATATATATATATATATATATATATATATATATATATATATATATATATATATATATATATATATATATATATATATATATATATATATATAGAGAGAGAGAGAGAGAGAGAGAGAGAGGTAATAAGGCGCAAGTTTTATGAAAATCCACACCACAAGAAAAAGAATGGGGACTTTCTCAGATGCTTTCCTTTTTGGTGAGTTCAGCAAAGTTGTCTCATTGATCAAGAAACAAATTTGAGGGAGAAGCACACCACCACCACCAGACAATAAAACAAAAAAGAAAGGGACTGATGTTTCCTCTCTGACTATTTCCCACTACACCAAAGACTGGAATGATAAATATCTAGCAGCAACTAACTGGTTAAGGTTAAAAACAGTTAATAGGTACAAAAAAAAAAAAAAAAAAAAAAAAAAAAAATACTAATGAAGGCTCTGTACCATGAAAACTAATGGAAGTGCTTTGGAAAACCAAAAAAAATACAAAACCAATGTGAGGTTTATAAAAGAATAGCATAATTTAAAAGGTATATTTGAATAAAACTCTTTTCAGAATAGGGTAATGCAATGAGGAATTTAAATGATTTGCTTTTATATTAATGGTTTGTACATTTAAAAGGTTCAATTGCTGAACTGTTTCAGATAAAAGAGTCAAGTGTGTTCTTTTAGACCTCACACACTTTCCATACAACCACTGCTCATGTCAGATGGAATAACACTAAAATGAATACATTAGGGTGAGGTTCAAAAATTAGTAAATTTTTCAACCAAATCTTTATGGGGCATCTAAAATCAAAATACAAAAGATGAACATTCACTAACAGAGGAGGAGCAGTTAAAAGAAACAGAAAAGAAAAAGAAAATATTGAAAAGGCAAGAAGAAAAATCGTTAATTTTCTTACATTTTGTTTGATTTGATCCACCAATAAAAAGTATAATTTACAATTTTAACCCTGGCAGGTAAACCCCAGTTTTCCCTGATTATTAGCCAGGGCTGGGACTGGGACCAGGGACCTGGTTGGTTCATATATATATATATATATATATATATATATATATATATATATATATATATATATATATATATATATATATATATATATATATATATATATATATATATATATACTATATACTACAATAAATAGGTAAAAAATCGCACATCTGGCCTCAGTAAGAATATATTTATTTTAAATTTACCAGCAAAATCATGGGAATTTTTGCTCACCCTTTTTATGGGATTCTTCAAAGCTTTCTGTTTTCTAGATAGACATTTAAAATTATTTTATTTGTAGGTTAAAATGGTAAGGTTATCATAAATAAAAATTTTGAAGAAATAAAATATAAACTGTCTAAAATTTTTAATGTTCTTAATAGCCCGCTTTATGAACTATATTACCCCACTTTATTTAAATTGGTGTTTAGTGTTTATTATATTAAAATTTTTATATTTTATTTTTAACATAGCTAAATATTTTT
>SEYY01000141.1:90000-122500 GCA_009176605.1 Armadillidium nasatum
TCAGTTGTTTGTTTTTTTTTTTCAGAATGATTTATATTTTGCGTACTATTAACTTTATATATTGACAGCTCAAAACCACAAAAAAATAAATAAATATTTATTCACACTGGTTTCAACATGGTGGCAACTTTTATATCTTTTTGTACATTATTTTTGATCATTTAGGTAGGTTAGCAGGTATTGTGATGTTAGGCCATAGTAAGGTACAATTTTGGAAATTAAACTTTGCCTCTTAAATTATCTCTTCATCCTCATCTCCGGCAATCCTATAACATCTATCCTCCTCTCCCTCATTATGTCCACAATCTCCTCCTCCTTTCCACTATATCTCGCCAATATTAATAGTAGCACATCAGAATTATTTTAAATTTCTTTTCCAAAATCGTTTCCGTGGTCTGTTTCTAAAAGTTTTGTCCAATTCCGAGGTTGGCTCTTGAATTATGCAAGCAAGTAATTTTTTCAGGCAGTGGCTTGCAAGGCCTTTCCTGCCCTAGACATAGATCCGTTAGCTGAACCCAGGGTGCCCGACGAGAACGTGGAGTTAGCCTTTACACCCTTTATATATATATATATATATATATATATATATATATATATATATATATATATATATATATATATATATATATATATATATATATATATATATATATATATATATATATATATATATATATATATATATTATCGATTTTAATACAAAACTGGTATAAAAAATTTGTTGGAGAAATATTTTTAGAAGCTAAGTTTATTTACCAAAATTGTACCTTACAATGTGTTTAACATCATAATACTTGAGAATTTGCCCTAGGAATTATTGGAGTTGAAATAAAATTAAAACTAATGTCTATAAATATCGAAAATAAAATCTTTCCAAATACACATAAATAGCCATCTGTTGAGACCAGCGGGATTTTTTTTTTTTTTTTTTTTTTTTTTGTGAAGTCATTGAATAAGCTTAACAGCATATAAGCATGTAAAATCTAAATATATTTTTTAAAATAGAACCGTGGCACAAACGGTAGAGTGATTGACTCTCGTGCTTGAGCGCCCGTGTGATGTGAACTTTTTTATAAAAAAATTAATAAAAAATAACTTGCCCCTTTTTTAGTTTTTAGCAACTTTATATAGATTAAACTATATGTAAAAAAAATATATATAGGTATATAATTAAATGAATTGTAACATTCGCGTACATACTCGATATAATTTGATATATTTTTAGTTTTTCAGACTTGAAAAATATTAATTTTATCAAAAATATTGCTTATTCAATATGTTAAGGTCCAGCATTAAAATTTTTTTGGTAATACTTAGAGATAAATTAAAAACTCATAACCTGTATAAGCTGCTTCGTAGTTCAGTTGATCGAACACTCGTCCTAGCAAGCGAGAGGTTCAGGTTTCGAGGCCTGATCGGGGCTGAAAATGTGAGCGATTTCTCCTTGCCCTTAGCTCCGAATGACTCAGTCGTTAAAACGAGTACATTAGTGAAGTGCTCTTGTCACTGAAGGGAAATAATCACAAGCATCCACGATAGGCCTGGCCCTGCCAGCGGTATTAACGCCTTGGCCCGTAAAACCCAGGGGTCTCCCTCGAAAGATACCACTGACAGATCGTAAATCCTTCCTGGGGAAGAAGATTATTTATTTATAACCTGTATAGTCTTCTTCATCTTCTCCCTGGAAGGGTCTTTACCCTGTCATATTTTCACCTGTATAGTATTTCTTAAGATTTTTTTATTTCTCAAAATCAGCTTTTAAGTTTTTTAATGCTTAAACTTCTATTTTGAATTAAATAACATAGAAAACACTAATGTTTACTTTATCCTCAAGAAATTGTGATAAATTTTTGATTATTTGTAGGTTGTGTGTGAAACATTATTGTTTTGAATTATATCTTTTATAAGCAGTGGCATTTTGATAAGTCTGATCTATTTGTAATTACTGTATATATTTTTACTACACTATAGAAAACTAAATGCTTGAATTTTCCATCAGAATTCCACTTTAATTATGTTGAAGAGTCAGTTGGAATATTTAAAAGGTGGCTATAAAAAAGCTATGAAAGTTCTCCAACAGTGTTCTAACCTACCAACACCTTCATCGTAAGTCACATTTACCATTAAAATGGTTAAATTAAGATTTTAAATATATTTTTATAGTGATTGTTCTGAAAATATTTTAAAAATTTTTGGTATAAATTTTAACAAAACCTGTGATTTTAATACAATTGCAGATACATATGTCCTTCACCTAAGATAGCGTTTAATAACAATATGGGAATTTTATATGCCAGTATGCAAATGCCAACTGTTGGTGCCACATACATAAGGAATTCCCTTCTAGCTTTTGACAAAGAAATGAAAGAATACTCTCCTGGTAAGAATAATAATAATAATAATAATAATAATAGATAATAATAATAATAATAATAATAATAATAATAATAATAATAATAATAATAATAATAAAGCAGACGATGTTTGAACCACAGAATCTGTTACCTGGATAAGTATCCAAAAGTTGTTGCTTGTAGGAGATTTTCTGTAATTAATTTCAGGTTACATTAAGATGTATTATTACACTAATCAGTACCAGCACCACTAAAAACGTTGCAACATTTATAACAGTAACCACTTTTAATATACAGAATTTCCTTCTCCCTATTTGCTTATTTTTTTCCGCAGAAGAGTCCCAAAATTCACAGTTCAAAAGTTACATGGACTTGAAATTCGTACCAACTCCAGAATAGGAATGATTCACGGAACAAGTGCATAATGCAGCAAACCTATCACGAGTATGTAAAATAGATTACTAGCTATAGATAAAAACTGACACGACAACATGCGAGGTGACGCACCACAGTATACCTTTGTGTAAATCCAGCAGGAATATTGCTTTTCTTGTTCCTTCAGGAATTTTTGGCGTGAAAAAACTACCAAGTAAATCCTGCATCACGTATCATGCAGAACTAGGTACCCATAAATTATCAGTAACATCTAAACTACCTGTGTGTCTGCCGTTCTCAGACATATGATCTTGTGGTATGGAGTATACATTCTAGGAATTGGCTGATATGCATTTTGTATATGGAAGAGAGAATGAGATTTTGAATTTAGCTCGTTAACTGTATGTAGAAACCTACCCAACCCGATGTTTTCCGCCGAAGGTAACGTTTGCAGCGATCCACCAGAGTTTCAGAATGTTTGATGCCATAAAACATCCGTATGCTTTAAGTGGAGAAATATTTGATAAACACCATTGTTTAACAACCTTGAACCAGCACATGTAAACTTTCCAGAACTTTATATGTTTTGTCTGTGATAGTATGGAGAGCCCTCCATAAGCAACAACTCTACCCATTTCATGTGGATCAAGTACAAACCCTAAGCATTGAAGATAACTTATCTCACTACAGTGCTGTCTATATGGTTTCTCCGACAGTACATCTATCCTCAATTTCATTCTTTTGTCCCCATTACGAATGAGGCAAAATTTAAAAGAGATTTGATAAAGAATGCCACAATGAACATCAATGGGCCAACTCTAATCCAAATGCTATTATAGAATCTCGACATCAGCAAACTTTTTCTTGTAAGGTATGGGCCGATATTGTTCGTTGGTGATCATCTGTTAGGACCAAAGTATTTGCCAGACAGTATCCGGACTCTTGCAGACGGTGTTTAGAGTAAGAGCTGGTGCACCTGCTTTACGACATTCCACTTAACCTTTGGCAACACTTTAGTTTGGATGTCAAACAATGTCTTGAAGATTTCATTCCAAATCGATGGATTGGTAGAGGGGGACGGATTGCGTTGGCTGCACGGTCTCCCAATCACATTGAGTTAGACTTAGACTATTTCTTTAATTGGCATTTTCAACTTCTTGTGTATGCAGCACCAGTTCCTATTGTATACTTTCTTCACGCCCTGATAAACCTAGACTTCGACGTTATACAGAACATTACTAGAATCCTGGAGCATGTTCGTTAGTCCTTGGCAAGACGATTCTTAATGTACGAGGTCAATATTCCGAGTCTCTAAAATATATGTAATATTAATATTGAATACTTCGGGTCTCCTTTCCGAAGTAACTTTGCCTTACTGGATGTTTTATTTGACTTTCCACCATATTTATTATGTATGCTGTACCACACTGCTGTGGTGTTTGCTCTTCTTATGTGTACATTTTTATACTGCACATCCATATTGTTGTGTATTCACATTTGCAATACATACATTTCCTCCATAGTTCCCTGCGAAAGACCAGTTGTCGTTATACACTGTTCCGTGTGACATTCCTATTTTATAATAGTACGAAATTCAAATCACTGCAACTTTTGAAATGCACATTTTGTTAGCTATGTTATTAATTTTTTTCATATTTTGGTGTCTACAACCACGAGTTTCGAGTTTGACCAAACTATTCTAAAACACACTATATTTCATAGTAATGCTAATTATTATTATTATTATTATTATTATTAGTATTAGTATAGTTGTAATGTGGTTTGTTTAAGCTAAAAGAGCCTAACAAATCATGACTCAAGAAATAATCGTGGTTTATTGTTATTTTGTTTGGGTTTGTATTGTAGTTATCTCTATATTTATATTCCAGATAACAATCCTTTGACGTGTAGTTTATATATGAATAATTATTCTACTGGAATAAAAATTTTATACAACCTTGGTCTGACATTGTTGATGAAGGAAAAATATGAATACGCTTTTGGCCATTTTTTGGAAGTGGCAAAATTTTTTCCAAATAATCCTCGGTTATGGTTTCGTATGGCAGAATGTTGTATAGGTTCTCACAGAAAGGTAACCATGTAATGTATTTTATTTTTTATTTTTTTTTGAATGTCAGTCAGAATGCATGAATGAATGAATGAAACTTTATAGCTCTACTACCTTTGATCAAATAGGAGCTTCAAAAATGGAACACACCTTATTGTAATATCAGAGAAACGTTTGATCTTGCTCATCTTCATATAGTTCACACCAGGTTGATCCATTCATAACTAGTATGAAAGGATAATCGTAAATGTAAATAATTTGAAAAAGACTCCTCAGTATATGGTATCTTGGTTGAATGTTTACATCGCAAGATATATAGTTTTTTAAGTATTTCCTTTGCCTATTTAATTACTCTTTACCAGTTGAAAAACAAATTACCAATAATATATATATATATATATATATATATATATATATATATATATATATATATATATATATATATATATATATATATATATATATATATATATATATATATATATATATATATATATATATATATATATATATATATATATATATATATAGAATCCTAAAGGAAGGTAGTTAAATCATCTTATATAATTTGCATTTAATAGATCTCTTAATTATTGTGTAAAACCATATATTATAAAATTGCTTGTGTTGTTCATTTATAAGAAAGGGAGCAAGAATGTTCATGGAAATTTCAGTCCAGTTTAACCTCATTAGTAGTAAAAATTCTTTTAAAAAATATTGAAGAGTCAAATAGAAAAGCATTTTGATGACAAAAAGGTTTTGCGAGACTTTCATCATGGTTTTAAGAAAAGGTAAATTATGTCAGATGAATCTTTTGGAATTTATATGGCATCTAACTTCTTACTGATTGAATTGAAAAAGGGAAGTCAATTGTTTTTGTATGTTTTGATTTTAGTTAAGCTTATGATAACGTACCCCATAAAAGGCTGAATCACACGTTATCTTAGGAAGTTATAATTTAGGAGGGGTTGAAGGCTAATAGTGTTGTATTAATAGCTAATAAAAAATCATCTTATCTGGTGAAGTGTGGAGTTCTTCAAGGTTCTGTGCAAGGGCCTCTTCTATTCGTAATTTATATTAATGATTTGGATGAGGGTGTAAAATGTTTAGTTTCTGAGTTTGCTTATAACACCAAGCTGGCCTTTCTTGTTAAAAAATTGAGGAATGTATGAAAGTTGAGCATAATTCATATAAACTTCTTTGTCTAGCTAAAAAGTGTCAAATGAATTTTAATAATAAAAAAAATTAAGGCTCTTCACTTGAACTATTCTAATGAGAATTTCAGTTGCAATATGTTGGGAATGCTTTTAGTCTGTGTATAAAGATAAAAGATTTGTGTAATTATCAACAATAATTTGAAAATGTCAGAACAGTGATTCGAGACCAGGAATAGAGCTAATAGAATTCTAGTAATAAAAAAGAAAAAATTTTAATTTTAAAAGTAAGGTAGTGATCAGTAAGTTCTATGATGCTTATGTTAGACCTTTGATTGAATATTGTGCACAGGTTTGGGCACCCTATCCAGGGAAAGACGTTAATATGCTGGAGGCAGTGTTTTGCAGAGCAATAAGAGTGATTTTTGATTTGAGAACAAGTTACAAGGATAGTATTATGAACTGGGAATGTTTTCCGTAGAAAGAAGATTTCTTAGAAGGGATACGATTCAGGTTTTAAAATGTTTTCATCGAATACGGATGTAGATGTGAGTATGTTCTTTTTATTAGATCAAGTAGTCTCACCAGGCGGTCATAAGAAGATTAAGATAAGGTGGCATGTCATCTAGATGTGAGAAAGTAATTTTTCAACAACAGAGTGGTTAATTTTTTTATTGATTTGCCACAAGATATTATGTAACCTTTTAGAAGAGTTCCATCAATATATGGATGATTAAGGTATAATATGATTGATTCTTTTAAGGGACACATATTTTGGCGAGTATTTTTAACAATCGTTTGAAATTTTGTGATTCGCTTTTGCAGCATGTTAGCTTAGTTGACTTATAATAAATTGTACAAAATAAACTACATGATGTATGTATAATTGTGTGGTTGGCTTAATTATTTGCATGAGGAAAGTTTAATCTAGGATAAGACATTCATTGTAAAGCGACTTTTGCATATTTTAACTGGGACAGTCTTGGTAAACCCTTGTGGCTTCTGTATCTATTTTCTTATGTGGGAATTTCATCAATATACATAACCTTTACTTACTACAATGCTACTTTATTATTACATTAAAAGGTATTTACCATAAACTGTATATTTAAGAGATATTTCCTACTATTAAATCAGCGTGGATCAACCTGGTATAAGCTTTGTAAAGGCGAATAAAAACCACTCCTCCCTGTCTACTCCAGTTGGAGATAATCAAATTCTTTCAGCTCAGTCTTGATCAGACGTAGTTGAAGTGTTGTCTTGAAGAAGAAATTTTTTATATATATATATATATATATATATATATATATATATATATATATATATATATATATATATATATATATATATATATATATATATATATATATATATATATATATATATATATATATATATATATATATATATATATATATATGCTGCAAAAATTGTCCTAAAGAATCATTGGGGCAAGTGGCAAAAATGTCTCAACAAATTTTTTGCAATTATTTTCTTATTAGAAAAATAAATCGGTGAAGCGACTTTCTTATGCTTAACGTGTCTTTTCTCTATTAAAATTTTTACTGTGACATTTCTGCCACTTGCTTTTCAATGATTTCGTTAGGACAATTTTTTTTTTATTTATATTATATATATATAATATAATATATATATATATATATATATATATATATATATATATATATATATATATATATATATATATATATATATATATATATATATATATATATATATATATATATATATATATATATATATATATATATATATATATATATATTATATATATTATAACAGGCATTAGAATCTGAAAATGATGATATTGATTTACATACGGCAGATTTAGGAAGAGGAAGAAGCAAAAATATACTAATTAAACCTATAATAAATCCAAATGCCAAAAAATCGTGAGTTTATTCCCTGTATATATATATATATATATATATATATATATATATATATATATATATATATATATATATATATATATATATATATATATATATATATATATATATATATATATATATATATATATATATATATATATATATATATATATATATATATATATATATATATATATATATATATATATATATATATATATATATATATATATATATATATATATATATATATATATATATATATATATATATATATCTTTATGCTTCTCATGTGAGAATCGAGCAGCCCGAAGCAATATCGCAAGGTTCGGTTTCTAATATTGTTCGTCTGTCTTTGGATTGCGAAGACCAGACAGTCTACTATAAGGTGCATCACTGTCAATGGGAAAAGATTGTGTACCTTGAGCAGACGGGTTAGGAGTTCAGTTAAATCTTTGTGTGTATTCTTGGGGGGAAAAGTTGAAACCCTTAAGGAATTATGAATATTCATGCTCTTTTTGTATCAGGGAAGGGGCTTTTAGGATTTTGCTTCTGAATGTTTGTATGTTTTATTAGGAAAATGTTTTTTGGTTTAAAATGTGTCAGTAATATGAGGTGGTCTACTTTTTTTGGATCGTGTGGTCTGAGCAAAGAAAAATAATTATGGGTGGAGCTGGAGCAACAAAATTCTTTGTTTTATTAATATTTTTTTTATTGTAATTATAAGTGAAAATAAAAGAGTTTGGAATCAAAGTCAAATTTTTTTAAAATTGATTTATCTAGATTCTAAAATTTTGTAATAATGAAATTGGGTCCAGTAATTTTAAAATGATGAGAGCCAACAAAATCAATTTTATTAGCTCAACAGGCTTCTTTTTTTTTTTTTTTCATTATTTATTTCTTTTCTTTGTCGTCTACTTGCCAGTGTGTTAAGTTCTTCAGTATAGTAAGCTGTAATGGGTGGTTACGATTCAGGGCTCTATAAAATTGAGTGCACAGTGTGTCCAAATGGTCTGTTATAAGAAATATTTTTATTTACCAATTAAATGTGAGTGGTGGGGGAAAGCCTGTGTTTGCTCTTGTGCTATTTTTAGCTTAATTTGATTAGATTGAAATATAACTGGAGCTCATGCTGAGCGGGCACAATTTAGGAGGGCTTCTATGAGTTTTTTATAGACAGTGAGTTAATAGTGATCTTAAGTGAGTGATCTTAAGACAATAATTTTTCTGATGTGATATTTACTTGGTGGGAGGGGGAGGAAGAGGATAAAAGTCATGTGTGTGTTATATACGATTCCTAGTATTACTTCATGAAAAATACCCCATTAAATAGTTTGTAAACTGTATGTAATTGTTCTGTTGAAGAGAAATTTAAATTTTATTTTTGGTCAGCTGGAATTTTGATATCTAGGTCTTGTCTATTAAAATGTATCTAGAAAACAGTAATAATAATTAATAATTAATTAATTAAAGCATATATGGATGAAAGTTTTTTATTCAACATACTGTAACATATTATTATTATTATTATTATTATTATTATAATTTTTACTCATTCAGAATATATTTTTGCACTTCATGTCGATATGACTGGTTGTGTTCTTATTAATATTTACTTAAGATGTGCTTTACCTTATGCAGTCTATGAAAACTTAAGTGTCAGCATATTTTAGTTAATTGTTGTGTAATTGAATTTTTAAGAAATTATTAGTAATTTCTTTATGCATAAAAATTCAGGTTGTAATTTGTTTTTAAAACTTTTAAGCAAAGAATCAGCTGAAAACTTGAATGAAATTTCTCCTGAAGCTTCTTTGGAGTATGCCAGAGTGTGCCTAAAAAAGGCTCTTTTGCTCATACCTGAAAACGCTTCTCCACAAGTTCTTACAGAGGAGCAGGAAGCAACAGGTATGTTGATATTGCGAAAGAAATTTACTTCTATTGATAATTTACAGGTTCTTCTTATACACTGGAACTGAATTATATGCTATGTTGAAAGTGTAATATATTAAAGTGTTTATAAAGTGTCTTATTTATTTACGTATAGCATTACATATATACTTATAAAATCGCATTTTTTTTTAAAGGAGTACTTCCCGAACTTTATCCCAGTGGTCCTTCTTGTCCAATGAAAGGCGTGCAAGTTATTAAAATGAAGCTAAGAATTTTGGCCTGTAGTGCTTATGTTGCGCTTTGCCTAGATGATTTCAATGCAGCTCTGAAGGAAGCCCAGTTAGTACTCTCAACAGAGCCTCAACTCCCTCAGGGCGATCCAGTTATCAGGTGGGTAATGTATAACAAACAAGTAAAGCTATTCCAAAAATTCCTTATTGTAATAACGTTATGTATAAGTTAACATTCGCCTTCCATAATTAAAAATAGTAATAACTAACAGTTTTGTTTCATTTTTGGGCATTTTAGATAACAACGTTGGGTAAAGTAACAATTTTTTACAAAAAAAATAATTCGCTGTAAATTTTTCTTATAGATTGCATGGTCATTTATATGCAGGGGAAGCTTTAATACATTTAGGGAGAATTTCAGAAGCCTTGACTCATTTTGATCCAAAGTTATTGACTGGCGTGGAACTTGAACCGCAGTCTCAAATAAAATCTTTAAACCACCAGGAATACAAGTTTCCAGGCAAGTCCCTTTGGTCTGTTGGTATTATATATATATATATATATATATATATATATATATATATATATATATATATATATATATATATATATATATATATATATATATATATATATATATATATATATATATATATATATATATATATATATATATATATATATATATATATATATATATATATATATATTATATATATATATATATATATATATATATATATATATATATATATAATATATATATATATATATAATTGCCGAATTTAACGTCTTCCATTTTGCATCAACTTCCAACAATTTTATTTATTTATTGTTTTTGTGCAGAGTTTTTCCTATTATAGGTGGCCTCATCTCGTACCGTGGCATATTTGCTCTTCCGCCATTTTTAGTAATAGGTTTACACATTCGAATAAAAAAAATAATTTCTCACTTGGCAAAAACTCCAGACTCCTCTCAAGGATGAAATTTTTTTTTTTTTTTTCATGTTTGGCAAATGATTGTTCAATCCATCCTTGAAACTAGATGAGCTGTTAATGACTGCATAGTTGTAAAACTACAAATATTTTTATTAACTTTTATTTCATATTTCTAAAGTATCTACGTTAAATTTGAAATTCGAAGTGCCATCAGAAAGTTTGTTTCCACATTGGTTCTTTTGAATTTGTGTATATAAAGTACAAAATTATTTAATTATTTAATTTGGTAGATATTAAATTTAAAGTTACAAATATACCATATAAAATATTACAAACGATATTAAAATCAAGGTCGTAATCATATATATATATATATATATATATATATATATATATATATATATATATATATATATATATATATATATATATATATATATATATATATATATATATATATATATATATATATATATATATATATATATATATATATATATATATATATATATATATATATATATATATATATATATATATATATATATATATATATATATATATATATATATATATATATATATATCCTCTGGTGGTCAAAGGCCAGACAGAGGCTTATTAATTTCCACCAGAGTTGGGGAAACACCCGATATCTCGTCAAGTTAAAGATGACATGTCTTAATTCACGGCTCTTGAAGTTGTTTAATATAAAGATAAGTAGAGAACACATAAGATTGAGCATAATGGTTAAGTCTGGGGTCGGAGAGTAAGACAGAGAAAGTATATATATATATATATATATATATATATATATATATATATATATATATATATATATATATATATATATATATATATATATATATATATATATATATATATTTTATTTTTTTTTCTTTGGTTAGTGTGGTCAGCTTTATGCCCGTCAACGGCCTTCAAGGTAATTCAGTATAACCTTAGTGTTGCCTTTGCCCTGAAAAATCAATATGAAAAAGCTTATTCGCTTCTGAAGGAGGTAAGCGTATAAATAAATTAATTTATGAACTTAGAATTCTAAGGAATCATATATTTGTTTATAAATGAAAGATTTTTTGTTAGAAAGAAAGGGTTACGATTAGACAAATTTATTTTAGTATTATTGAATATTGTTAATAATTCATTTGTAGTTATAGAAATTGCTAACTTATTAATAGTTTCCATTTACTCTACAGGTAATAGATAATTGTGGATCAAAAGAAAACTTTTCTACGCATGTTATTATGTTAGCTTATTATTTGAATATTAAATTAGGTACGTATGTTTTGGTAATTATGCTATAAATTTAATTCATTTTATTTGTAATTTTTGAATCTTAGTTAATCAAGTATCTTGTTCCAGGACACCAAGACACACTAGTAAACTTTTATCAGAAAGGTTTAACAATTCCCAAATGAGTGAAACAAAATCTGGACAGTCGTAAACGTCAGAGCTCTTCGTTTTATCTTTTGACATTTTTCATTTTTATAATTTTATGATTTTCAAAATTAGTCGTACAATTGAAAATTGTTATTCGTTTTGTAAATTCATACTAATTTTTTTCAAAATGTTTTAATAAAGTTTTATAGACCTTGTTTTCTTTTAAGTTCTGAAAGAATATAAACTACAACCTACTGGAAGAAACAGATCACTTAATTACTTACCTTATGAAACCTTTTTTTTTTTTTTCAGTGGAAGGTGTTTATATTGTCAAAAGAGAAGTCCCAACCTCAATATATCATATGTTAGGAATATTATTAAACAGATAGCAAGAGTATGCACATTTAGCACCGATTCAAATCTTGTAGCTGATATTACCAAGCTTATTTAACTATATTTATTTCAAATTTAGTTTTGTTTCCCAGTCCATTCACCTAAAAGACTAGTCGTAATCACAATTTTATTACATATCTACCTACATTTTTAAATTTGTTTTTTAGTTTCCAGTCCTCTTGAATTACACTTCTTTTCTACATAGAACATATGAGTTTACCCATTATACTTCTCCAGACTCTTACTGCATCTAAGTCAATCCTTAAACACCTACTACAAAGTCTCGAAAGTTAATTAAATGACCTTCATCATCGATTTGCTATCGCTTACATTTGACTTCCACAAGATTTAAGACATTTCTATTTCAAAGAAATTGGATTTAATTAATCTGATTCTCCTGAATATTCCCATAAGATATTTATTTTGAGTTATCACCAACGCTCCGTAACATATTTAGCTAATTATAATTTATAAACTAATCAAACAAAAATAGGAAACTCATTTACTGAAATTAAATTATTTTTCTCAAAAAATTTCATTAATTGAAGATATATATTAATTAGCTCATTTGTATCCTTTAACAGGAAATAAAATTACAACAAATTACACAAATCGTTTATTTTAAAATTATTTTACAAAATAAATAAATAATTACAAAATAGGGGAGATCACGATGAGAAAAATTTACTCTAGATTCACTAACGTACTTTCCATTTTCTGGGAAATTTGGTCTCTGTGTTTCTGGGACATCATAAGCAGAGAGTTTCTCATTGTTGAATGGCTTTGAATTCCAGAAAATTGGGCGAATAAACCGGGATCAAAAGCTGCATACCCAACTGGAAATTCGAGAAAACAATTTGAAAAAAGCTTTTATGGATTGTCAGTAGCCGTGATATCTGATATAAAACCAAGACAAAGTGCTGGTTTAAAGTAGAAAATATAGACTAAATTTTTCATAGAAACATTACGAATTAGTGTACAAAACCTGTATAATATGATATCTTTAAATTCCCTTTTTAATTCTTACATAAAATCGTTCCTGCTTGCTTTTATATTATATATATATATATATATATATATATATATATATATATATATATATATATATATATAATATATATATATATATATATATATAATATATATAATATATATATATATATATATATGATGAGACGATTAAGAATATTTTTATGATAATGACGACAACTAGTAAATTTGACGATGACTGAAATGGAAAAAACTATATTTTAAAAAATTTCCATTAATTTAATAAATTTAACAATTTCATAATATGGAAATATAAATTGTCTTTTCTTAATCTAAATGTGTAAATACATGTAATTTTATTGTATTTTATCATGCAGGGTGTTCCACTTGCCCTCGGCACCAGATATGAGCTTATAGATATCAAAGTACTGGTCAAAAGTTAATAAAATTTGCTACGAACAAATCTTAGTGTGTGAGAAACTAGGTAAAATATGAAAAGTGGCTCCACTTTCCACACGTCCAACGTCAGTATGTACGAAACGGTAGTACTTTGAAGATAGGGTCATTTCCAAGGGACTTCGGCGGCAACCTTCCGTAACATGGAAAAGTGTATGAAAGCATGCCTTGATGCTAAAGACAATAATTTCCAACACTTGTTGTGATATCAGCACGATTCCCACAAACCAAGGTTTGTTCGTGGCAAATTGTAACATGAATATTACTTTGATATTTATAAACACCTATCTGGGTCGAGAGGAAAAGAAACGTTTCGTAATATTTTCATAGCATTGATTTTAAAAATTTTAATATGTGAGAACGTGGATAGACATGCAAAATTCTAGTACTTTAAATTTTGATACAGAAACAATCTTTTCTCAAATTTATGGGGTAATTCGATTTTATTTTGGAGTATATTTGGCCCCCATAACTAAATAGCTTTTCGCTTTCAATAAAATAGGGTGTAGCAGAGATGTATGCCAATATATGTAAATTAATCTGCAGAAAATTGGCGATGACGACTGAAAAAACGACGATTATTCGGCCCATCATATATATATATATATATATATATATATATATATATATATATATATATATATATATATATATATATATATATATATATATATATATATATATATATATATATATATATATATATATATATATATATATATATATATATATATATATATATATATATATATATATATATATATATATATATATATATATATATATATATATATATATATATATATACCTAAAATAATTCTTTTAAATATTTTTCAAAAACTTTAAAATCAAATAGTATACTTTTCAAAACTAAGAAAATAAATTTAATCCCCTATATTTCACTAAACCTTCATAAATAATCCTTAAAAATGTCCTCTATTTTTAAAAAGAAATAACAGCATTAATGACAAGTAAAAATTATATTAAAGTATGTCTTAAACTTATTCACCATTAGTAATTATTTCCATTTTCCACCATCTAATAATGCAAAAAATGGATTTCTTTTCAACTACATTTTTTTCTTTATATTTGTCAACAAACTATTATTAATTTTAGAAATCAAAATTATAACTCACCGAAAGTTAGTTATTTTGTTATTTCTAGGATGCGCACGCAGAATGGAATGCATTTACTTAGCCTGGGCAGTAACAGGAGAGGAAGGGTTTATACCTGGAAATGCAGCCCCAGCATTAGGATTGGAAGCACCCCCCGGGAGTGAATATTGAGGCCGGAAATTTGCAAAGTTAGTTCCAATATTTGGAATTTGTCCCGAAGCATTAAAACCAGCTGGAAATTGTGAAGTCATTTGACCTGTAATAGCAAGAGATGTTTCAGAAACCGCTCTCCCTTGATAGAAGACATAGGAAAAAAAGTGATCAATAACAAGCAAACTTTAAGAGACAAAATGCGGAAAAAGCAGATGGATACTGGATAATGAACACTAAAACCTTAAAAACCAGCTCCAAAAAAAAAATGGTCTGATTACCTTGCCCTTGAGCATTTTTATCCGATCCAGAAGCGCCAGAAGCAAGACGAGACAGAATGGACCTTTCTGACATTTGCAACCTTTGGGCAACAGGAGGAATTCGAGCTAAGGAAGCTGGTAGTCTTGTGACATCAGATTTCATATCAGACAAAAGTTCTTCAAGTTGATTTAAAACCTGAGTAATTATAAAACCAAATAAATTATCTAAATTATGCTAAAATTTTAAAGTAACGAATTAAAATGCGAATCATTTTCCATTAAATTATACAAGAGACATATACGAACACACCTTATTTAAGACAGCATTTGCTGGCTTATTTCCTGCCATGCTTTCTTTACTAAGCTGTTGATGAGACTCTGCTAAACATTCAACCTCTGCAAATCTAGCATTTAGGGCGCAAGCAGGATGCAGTGGATCCTGTTGTAATGTGAGGAATGCAGCCCTTCTAAGTTGTTCTTCAATAACCAGTCCTTGTTCCAGTAGCTAAATTTATGAAATAATTCGAATTATCTTAAATCTTTGATGCACAATAAAAGGTAAATAAATAAATAATTATTACACAATTAATTAGCCTGAAAAAACATATTCCATATTTTGGTCCTTCAAATTACAATATTGAAACAAAAATATAATTTGTTATAATAATTAAACTTTCTTCCAACTGGAAAGTTTATAGTATTAAATTATTTCTTATTTTATTTATTAGTTACTTATTGCCAATTTTTTTTTTGTCTTACCTTAAATCTCCTAGCAAGAAATTTGTTCTTTATTTCAAGGAAGTTACCCTTTCCAACGTCCATTTTGAAAGGCTCATTTATAATGGCGAATCGTACGTCATTTTGAATATCTTGCCAACGGCCATAGCCATGAGTTACAATACCAGCCAAGAGCCAGTAATCGTGTCTAAAATAAAATATACATAATAAAAACTGCTAAACAACACAAAATCACAGTAAGAGGTTTCCTACAGTTAATATTAAAACTTTACCCAACATTTCTACTTTAATTTTGACAAGAAAGAATCTTTTCAGAAACTAGTTAATAATTTTTATCTTCTATTTTATACAGTTTGACATTTTTAAAGGAAAATAGCAAAATAAGGAATACTTACCACAAATTTCATTTTTTATAATAATAATAATAATAATGATGATGATGATGATGATAATAATAATAATAAAGCAATTGATCATAGTAAATAGATAAGCAACTCACCTTCTATGCCATATCTCATATTCTCTGCCTGGTACTGCAGCTTTTTCTTCATTTTGCCATAAGGTATGAAGTTCAGTAAAGCCTCCATCAGCAATGTTGAACATGAATTTCCTGTCACAAACGGGAATAATAATGTTCTTTTTAACAACCACTTCTTCTTTTTCACCTTCTTTTTCCTTCTTCTCTTCTTTCTTTTCTTCTTCCTTTACACCATTTACTTCTTTTTTCTCTTCCTGTGAACAATGTTTTTTTAAAAATTTTTAGTTATATTTTAAACAATGTTTCAATTATTATTATTATTATTAATCATAAAAAAACGTCTGTATATTAAAATATATTAATATCACCTTCAATTTCTTCTCATCCTTTGTTTCTTGTTCAACATCCACCACTTCTGCTTTGACTTCCTTCTTCTCTTCTTTCTCTTCCTCCTTTTCTTCTTTTACTTCTGTTTTTCCAATTATTTCTTCACTCTTCACTTTCTCTTCCTCTTTCTTTTCTTCTTCCTTCTCTTTCTCCTCCTCTTTTGGTTCCTCTTCTTCTTTCGCATCTTTTTCAGATTTTACACTTTCTTTTTCTTCTCCATTCACTTCTTTTTCACTTTCTTTTGATTCTTTGTCTTTTTCTATTTCATTTTCTTTGTTTTTATCATCTGTTTCTACTTTCTCCTTTTCTTTTTCGACTTCTTTCTCTTTCTCTTTTTCTTTGTCTTTTTCTTTTTCTTTGTCTTTTTCTTTGTCTTTGTCTTTGTCTTTGTCCTTGTCCTTGTCCTTGTCTTCCAACTTCTTTTCCTCTTCTTTCTCTTCATTTTCACCTTTCACAGATGGAGCTGGGGATGGTGTCACACTTGTTGCAGGAGTACCTAATAAATTTAAGGAAAAATAGGAAATAAAATTTGCCATTTAATATTAAACAAAAGAAATAATCAATAAATATTTATTTAAAAAAACCATGTACCATTAGTAGAAGTATTATTACTCTTGTCCAAAGGAAAAGCTTCCACAGGTTTCGTTAATGCTTCTGGCATTGAGTATGTTCCATTAATATTTTCAAATTCAGCAACCTATATATATATATATATATATATATATATATATATATATATATATATATATATATATATATATATATATATATATATATATATATATATATATATATATATATATATATATATATATATATATATATATATATATATATATATATATATATATATATATATATATATAGGTTTATCGGATGTCAAATTTTTAATATCCGCGAATGTGCGGATGCAGATGTGAATTTTTAATGTTCCACATCCGCGGATGCGGATATTTACGTTTATATATATAAAGGCTATATATATATATATATATATATATATATATATATATATATATATATATATATATATATATAATATATATATATATATATATATATAAATATATATATATATATATATATATATATATATATATATATATATATATATATATATATATAAAATGGGCAAATGCATTATATACCTTAATATTCAAGAATATACAAAGATGTCTTGATCTAACATCTGATGAATCATCATAAATTATATAAACTTAAATATCTTACGACTAACCTTTTTCCTAATAAGGCTCATTACACCAATCCTTGTTAGAACATGTTGTCTACTAAGGCCTTCGCGAGGAACACCGTCCGCAAATGTTTCAGCACTCTCATTTCCAGGTTCGCATAAATGTCGCATGAAGAGAGACGTATATGCGCGGAAACATTTTTCGCTCTTTCCTCGTAGGTCTCGAACCAACCTTTAAAAAATCACAAAAAAAATAGACATAAAACATTGATGTATTTTTGAAACTATCAACTTTTTGAAATAATACAAAATTAGAATGGGATTTTTTTTCCCCTTTGTTATATTTCAAAAGGTTAAATAATAGCATGATTACCATATATGTGAAAAATAGATAAGGGAGTATTGTGGGAATATTGAATATCAGTCACTAGTCAATTTCTACCTTAATTAAAAAGTCATGTTTTTGAAAAGTAAATGTTATCTACAATGATATATGTCATCCAGATTTGACCTTACAGTCCAGAACAAAACGTCAACTAAAAACACAAATAGAGAAAGATAAATTTTCAATAAAATAAAAGCAGGAATAGATTTAATAACGAATGGATGAGATTACAAATAAAATTAACAGACAAAATAGTTAGAGTCAAATAAGAGAAGTAAAACCAAACTGGTTATGTAAGAAATAATTTAAAACTGGAAGCACGTTTAAATATTGTGCTTCCGAGCTTGCACCCTGCCTCGGTAAACTTTTTCGTCTTTGTCTCTCTACTTCAACCTTCCCTTCTTGCTGGAAACGTGTGCTCATTCAGCCTGTGCCGAAGAAGGGGGACCCCTCTCTACCCTCCAACTACCGTCCTATTTCTTTGACCTCCGTTCTCTCTAAAGTTTTCGAATCTATCCATAACAGGAAGAATTGGAAACATCTCAATTCTTCTAATCTTATCTCAGATCGCCAGTATGGCTTTCGTAAGAAACGTATATATATATATATATATATATATATATATATATATATATATATATATATATATATATATATAATATATATATATATATATATATATATATATATATATATATATATTATAAAAACTTCTGACACTAAAATCCTTCAACAAAGAATATTTCAAACTAATGTTCAAAGATCGTAGTTTATATATTAACAATTTTATTAATATAAATATAAACACAAAGTGTTTTACTTTAACCAAATCAAATGATATAGAATTACTCTTTAACATACTGCCGAAAAACAGTATTTCTAAGTAGTCATTCAGCTTATTATGGCCCGCGTTTTACAACCAAATTCCTTTTCTATATGAAATGGTCAAGATTCACAGGCAATTTTATATATATATATATATATATATATATATATATATATATATATATATATATTATATATAATATATATATATATATATATATATATATATATATATATATATATATATATATATATAATATAAATTCACTTCATTTTATTTTATTTCATATCATTCTACTTGTTTTATTTGATTTAATATCATATTTATGTAAAATTTATAAACTTTATACTAATTGGCACCTTTTAAATTTTTAATTTTGGAAAGTGGCACCAAAGTCGGCTGCGACATTCTTACCTCAAATTATTAAAATTTTATTTAAAGAAAATTATCAAAAACCTTTCATCTCTAGATTGAAGGTAAATCTAGCAAAAAGTAATAAGAACTGAAGGCAGGGATGAGGTAGTGAGAGGTGTAGAGGTGGGAGGAAAGAGATTTGAGGAAGTGGAAGAGTTGAAATATCTGGAAATGTTGGTGGAGGGAAAAGGAGGAATGAAAAAGGAAATTAAGAATAGTGGTGGAAGGAATGATGGTGGGATTAAGGGAGATATGGAAGAAGGAGAGTATATCAAAGAAGATCAAGTTAAGAATGTTTGAGAGAATAAGTCTGCCATCGGTAATGTATGGATGTGAACCATGGATGATAAATGCTCAGGGAAAAAAAAAGTTTGAATGTGTTTGAGATGAAGAAATTGAGAGCGGTATATGGTTTGAGAAAGTTATATAGGATTAGAAACGAAAGAAAGAATAAGGAAGATGTGTGGATAGAGGAGGGTGTACAAAGGTGGTTTGGAGATGTGTGTAGAATGGATGAGGACAGGATGGAGGGCAAGGTACTTAAGATCCAAAGGGGGAGGGGATAGAGGGAGAGGAAGGCCAAAGTGGAGATGGATGGATAGAGTGAGGGAGATCCTGATGGATAGGGAGGGTTTGGGTAGTAGAGTTTCGTAAGACAATGTGAGTGGGAGAGGGGGGGGGTTGAGAGTTAGTGTGTATATGTGCGTGCGTGTGTGAGGGAATTGTGGGGGTCACCACCCCATGAGAGTGGGAGAAATGAAAGTGAAACAAGATATATATATATATATATATATATATATATATATATATATATATATATATATATATATATATATATATATATATATATATATATATATATATATATATATATATATATATATATATATATATATATATATATATATATATATATAAATTATCAGGTGAAATGCGAATGAAGATATTTCAAATTACTGTATTTAAAAAAATTAATAAACTCTCACAAAATATTTAAATTTTCTTCTACTGATAAAATTCTATAACCATAGCCATTCATTAACAAACTTAGAACTTAAAGGATTTCTTACCACTGTGAATTAAAGGCTTCTTGCGGAGGCATTCCATATCTCATAACAGCATTCAAAAATGCTTTGCGCTGTCTTGCGTTGAATCCCAAAACCTGAAAAAAAAATTTTTTTTTAACAATGTTAATTTAATAAAATTATTGATTAATTAAATATGAATAAATTAGAATTTTCATTTTGATTATATTAAAAGATGTAGAATGACTCCTTTAAATATTGCCAAATAACAACATTTCTAAATAGTCATTCAATTTATTATTGGCCGAGTTTTACAACCAGTGTCATTCTCTTTCAGAAACGGTCAAGATTCACGGCCATATATATATATATATATATATATATATATATATATATATATATATATATATATATATATATATATATATATATATATATATATATATATATATATATATATATATATATATATATATATATATATATATATATATATATATATATATATATATATATATATATGTGATTAACTAAACTAATATAGCAAAGAATCATGTGAATTCAAAAGTACTGATAGTAGCAACATCTATGTACACTTACATAAAATATACTAACCTCAATATTGCCTCCCACTCTTGCCAGAAGTGGTGGCAAAGGTCTGTCTTTATCGTTTCTGTCTCCCCTTCTTCTTGAACGACGATTATTGTCACCTAAATAATTTATATATATATATATATATATATATATATATATATATATATATATATATATATATATATATATATATATATTATATATATAATATATATATATATATATATATATTATATATATATATTATAGTTATCACTATCACTCATGGGCAGATCCCTATTCAAGGAGGAAAGAGGGTGGGGAAGAGGGGGGGGTATGATAAAAAGAAACATTTAATTAGACTAATTTCAATCATTTAATTTTAACTTGGAAAGTGAAATTAACAATTTAATTTTTGGTTATTAAAAATACCTTCAACATACCTTAATTAGGGTATTAGGCCATATATATATATATATATATATATATATATATATATATATATATATATATATATATATATATATATATATATATATATATATATATATATATATATATATATATATATATATATATATATATATATATATATATATATATATATATATATATATATATTTAAATAACTTTTGATAAACATTCATCAATAAAAGAATAATGAACAAATCATTAATAAATAAATAACTACCTTCATATATTCCAAGATTCAAGGCTTATGAATTTATTCTTTAAAGTAAATTTTAACTTCAAAAAGTGGTCATAACAAAAAAAAAAAAAAAATTTTTTTGATACATAAATCACTCAAATATAAACTTACCATCATTTTTCTCATCAAATTCATCATCATTGTCATTATCGGAGGGAACAGAAAAATCAGAGTTGTAATCAGATCCTTGATCTTGCCAATTTATGTCCTCTCGACCATCAGCATCATTGTAGTTAACCTTTAAAGATATTCCATTATATATATATATATATATATATATATATATATATATATATATATATATATATATATATATATATATATATATATATATATATATATATATATATATATATATATATATATATATATATATATCTCATTTTCCTACTTTTATTAACCTCCTCTTTGTCGCTTCATCCCTTATTCACTTTCATGCTAATAATTTAACTCTTCCTTACATTTTTCATTACTAAGAATACATTTAACCAAACACATAATACTAAGAGTATGGCCTCGGAGTCTGCCAATTCAACTGACGTTTGAACGTTTTTGCATTTCTAGGAGGGGCAGAAAGAGAAAGCATGACTTTCAATCCTTCAAACACTATACTTTCATAAATATATTTAACAAAAACATTCACAAAACTACAAAATCGTCTATCCAAACAGTCTCCTCCTTTCTTTGTCCAGATCGCTATCCCTAGACTTAACTGATATTGTTGATTTTCTTTTTCATATCCTACAGGTTATGTCTTGTATACTTTTCCTTTTCTTTGATTTGCATATTTGTAGAAATCAGCCATTTATCTACGCCTGTATCGTTTTCTTTTATTTGATTATATACTGACATCTGATCTTTCTCAACAAGAGGTAATATATATATATATATATATATATATATATATATATATATATATATATATATATATATATATATATATATATATATATATATATATATATATATATATATATATATATATATATATAGTTTTATATAGTTTTACTACTATACCTGTTTTCTAACTCTCTTCCCTTTGCCTAATGTTCTAGCAAGATCTTCTTGTTGCTGTTCAAAATGATGTCGTAGAAGTCTTTCCCAATACTGTGGATCAGTATTATCAACGTCCTGCTTAAGGACTTCAACATCTTCAGCTTCTTCCTAAGGGTAAAATTATTTTTAACATATATTCATTCATAAAGCTTTATTCATGAAGTGGTACATTTACAGGTTTAAAGTTTAAAAGTAGGTCCTATTCTACTAAATTCAATAATAATTTTAATAATAACATCGTGACTGTCCAGTTAATATAAAAGCAATCCGTATTATTAACAAAAGTAAATTATGTACTATACGAAGCTTCATATGTGCATAAACAGTTAATCCAATTAGATATGGGAAGCACAAGAGCTCACCTCTTCACCTTCCTTGGTAACGTAGGATGCCACCTTAAAAGAGCTCAAATACTCATTGGCCCAATTTTCCTTCTGCTCAATGCCTTCTTTACTTCGATCAAGCAATTCTTCAACTGCTTTATCATCATAATGAATCTCTTCATCTTCTTTTCCTTCGTCCTTGAAGAGTTCTTCAGTACCAAATCTACATAAAAAAAATGTTTTTAACTTTTAGTTAAGTCATAAAATGAAGTAATTTTATAAACAAAAGTATCCACAAGAAAATCATGCACTTGCTTTAAAATATCATCCAATTCCTGTTTAGAAAAATTGGCACTTTTGGCACCTCCCATTCCAGGACGAACAACAAGATGGGTCAGCATCATTTTACGCTTTGCAACCTGCGTTACTCTCTCTTCAACAGAATTACGGGTCACAAATCTATATATCATTACCTAAAAAATAATAAAGTTATAATAAAATAAAATTCAAATTTATTACACATCATGTACGTATACATTTTTGATAGTAAATAAATGCATACAAATGTGAAAATTAATTAAATTAAAAATAATTACAAATTCTACAGAATCCTAAACATAAATTAACGAATCAATCAAAGGTTCATCTTCCCCCGAAATAAAAATAAAGTCTTACTTTATTAGCTTGACCAATACGATGGGCTCTTGAAAAGGCTTGAATGTCATTGTGGGGATTCCAATCGGAATCATAAATAATAACAGTATCAGCTGTGGCAAGATTAATCCCCAAGCCACCAGCTCGAGTAGACAATAAGAACACAAATTGCGGTGCATTTGGTGCATTAAACCTATAATAATAATAACCATAATAATAATAATAATAAGCTGCAAAGTTGAAATTAGGAATTGGTCGGATATCCAGTTATCATCTAGTTATCAGACCTTTTTTTTAAAATCTGGCTATCCAACTGGATAGTACTACTATCCGGCTGGATATTCGGTAAAAATAAAATGTTAATTATAAGAACTATAATTTTCAAATTATAAAAATATACAATGTAATATTTTTCTACTTAATTCTATATAACTATTTTTGGCTCTGTTAAATTAATATAGACATGTTTTCAATAATTTATAAACTTGTCCCCAAAAATTTCAAAGATTTTCGCAAAAAAAAATAAAAGAAAAAAAAAAGAAAAAAAAAAAAAAATATATATATATATATATATATATATATATATATATATATATATATATATATATATATATATTTATATATATATATATATATATATATATATATTATATATATATATATATATATATATATATATATATATATATAGTGGTTGAACAAATATATGGAAACAATAGAAATGAAGAATGAATAAACACGACACATGAACTCCTCGAAATAAAAGATTCGCCAAAGGTTCTCGTATGTCACGTGTGATAGGAAACCTATAACGTCTGTAGGAAGTTGTTCTGTTTTCAATATTCTAAGCTGGTACAAATGATGTATGTCCAAGCTTGCAGAGTTCTAATGCATTTACCAGGTTTAAATATTTTTGTCCAACCCATTATATATATATATATATATATATATATATATATATATATATATATATATATATATATATATATATATATATATATATATATATATATATATATATATATATATATATATATATATATATATATATCACATCGATGTTTACAAACTTCTCTACAAATGGAAGGTGACATCATCACAATAAAATTCAACCGAATACATATAGGGCCGTAAACCACTTGTTAATTTGATATCGAGGGACCAATATGGTTAATAACACAAACACTGTACACCATAGTTAAAAACGTTACAGGTTCCATAGGAGGAATACCATAACTAGTGTTACAAAAATGGTAGGTGACGTCAATCATGGGAACATCTCATATACTGACTGCCAAGGGAAGTCATCTAAAAAAGCTGGTGTATGGGGAGGATATTACCGAAATCCAACATTTACTGAGGAGAGTTGAGAAGGCACAACACGTATTAGGTACACTATGGAACACCTGCAGTTGCAGGCTGGTATGAGTTATGTATCAAGACTTAGGGCTTACATTTTGAACACCTGATGTAATGGCATCCTCCCCCCTATGTTTCCTGCTACGTAATAAACTCTGGTGTATGGTGTTTGTTTCATTCCTAAATTGTACCCTTGATTAAAAAGTATCCAATGATAAAATATCTTACCTATCAATAGCCTCTTGTCTCTGCGTTCCTGTTATCCCTCCATCAATTCTTTCGTATTTGTAACCAAGACCTTCTAAGAAATCTTCCAAAACATCCAACATCTTAGTCATTTGTGAGAATATCAATACTCTAAAAAAAATGAACATTAATTAGTAAACATTTTCATACTGACAAATTTAAAAATTATCAAGTCAACAAAATGGTCATGAAGTACTCTTTGGTTTTTTACTAATTTGTAACAATTTCCGTCCTTAAGGTATTGGTATATGTGGGTATCAATGGAGATGCACATATTTTCCTCGATAAGTACTTCCACTGGTTTATTTATATGAAATCTTCAATAAAAATTTAATGCCTCTCCCAAGGAATAGATTTCACTCTTTTAAAAGTCTCACTAAAACTTTAACAAACTTATCGGCCCTAATCCAACTTTAGGATTCTTATATTTACAATCAATTTCCTTTTAATATTTCACAAAAATATTTTTGTTTCTTTTTATATAATATTTAAAGAAAACAAAATTAACTTCGAATATCTTGTATTTATGGATTTTGTCCATGATACTGGAATATACATATAGCTACCGAAATAAACAACCTTCCATCCCCCAAATATTTTCCTTACATGTTCTTCAAATTTGTGTACAAAGGTATAAAATTCTTTTAATAACATTCTTTCCGATATTAAAGTTTTCATATTTTCTCTTCATTCCAACTTCTCATCTCTTTAACCCTATAAATAAAACTTTAAAAAATCAAAAAATTATAATTCCCTTACATTCCTAGCATTTTATAATTTCTTTAACCTTTAGTAGGGCATTAATATTGTCAAAAATTAAATTTACAAGATTTCCAATTTCTTGATACATTTCAAACTTCCTATATTTCCTCCTATTCTTAATCTTATTTAAATAAACAAACGTGTATTTTAACCCATGATCCTTATGTAAATTTTATAAATTACTGACACACAACATACACTGCTTATTACTAGAAGATGTAACAATAAAGAAACAACTATAGCAAAACCATTGGTTTTAAGATGTTATAATTTCTTGTAATACTTTTTATAAAAAATGGAAGGTGATTTTTGTACAATACAAAATTATAAAATATATATATATATATATATATATATATATATATATATATATATATATATATATATATATATATATATATATATAATATATATATATATATATATATATATATATAAAGTTTTAAAAGATGAAAATAAAAATTTACTTTATATCAAAATTCAATGCACAACTGACCTGTGGCCATCTCTCTTTAGTTTATACAGCATACTTTCCAACAATATAAACTTTCCGCAGGACCTAATCAATGTTTTAGTTTCATACATGCCATTGGGAAGCTTTGGCGCTTCTTCTGCTGCAGCTGGGAAAAGATAAGGGTGATTGCAGCACTTCTTCAAATCCATTACAATGTTCAATAATGACACCTTCACAAATAAAATTATAAATTTAGAAAAAAAGGACAATTAATAATTTCCTCAAAAAGTTTCTATTTTAATAAAAATCTAAGCTACAACCTGTTGGCCTCCTCCCCTAGAATTCAAGGCTTCAAAATTCCTGGTAAGAATGTACTTATAATATTTCTTCTGTATGGGAGACAATTCCACACGAATGATAAATTCGGATTTTGTTGGCATATTCTTTAAAAAGTGAAGAAAAAATATTTCAAATTATAAAAGATTTAAAATGAATGTAATAATTCAGCATAAAAATGCTAGTAAAATTGTAGCAGAATTTTATACAATTATGTGAAAATTAAATGTAAACAATCAGTTTTCAAAATATTAAAAAACTTTCACATATAACAAAAATAAAAAACTAGCCTTTAATTTTATAATAAAATAAATAATTATTATTATCATTATTAACAGCCTTACATGGAAATTAAATTCTATTAGAAATTTTACCTTCAGTACATCTGCCTTTAACCTCCTAAGCATATGAGGACCTAAAAGATCATGAAGTTTCTTAATCTGGTCTTCTTTTGCTATATCTTCAAATTCATTCTGGAAGGTTGCGAGGTCGGAAAATTTTTCGGGGCACAAGAAATTCAATAAATGGAAAAGTTCTTCCAGGTTGTTTTGCAACGGTGTTCCCGTTAGTAAAAGCTTGTAATTGATATTATACATGTTCAAAACTCTGAAAAACTAAAAACAAAATAATCCCTATATATCAAAAAAGGGTGATGAGGACGACAATAATAATAAAATTGCAATATTTATATGCTTTAAAAAATTATCGCAAAAAAAATTTCTCTCACTTTTGATTGATTATTTTTGAGCCTGTGAGCTTCGTCAACAACAAGGCATGCCCACTCAATTGAGCCCAAACAGGCCTGATCCATGCTAATCATTTCGTAAGAGGTTAAGAGGACATTAAATTTAACATTGCTCGTTCTCAATTTGGAAGCCTTTACACCCCCTCTAACGGCTCCTTCTTCAAATGATAATTCATGTTCTCTAATCATAACTCTGGAGTCTCTGTCTCCAACATATGTCACAACATAAAAATCAGGAGCCCAAATTTCGAATTCTCTTTCCCAGTTAATGATCGTTGATAAAGGAACAGCTACTAAAAAAGGGCCTTTTGAGTGACCTTCTCGGTATAAAGAATAAAGGTACACAATAGTCTGGATTGTCTTTCCGAGACCCATTTCATCAGCTAAAATAGTATCTGTTTCTTGACCCCACGAATACCTACAAGATAAACAAGCTCACTAATATATATATATATATATATATATATATATATATATATATATATATATATATATATATATATATATATATATATATATATATATATATATATATATTATATATAATCACTGATAGTTTTTAAATATTTAAAAAAAAATTTTTTCATTGCCTAAGTCTTCTACATAAAAAATTGATTTAATTTAAAAACATTGGTAAAAAAATTTATAAATATTCAGGAAAAAAATGGAGCCAGTGAATGCCATTTTTTACCTCAACCAATTAACTCCTTCCAATTGGTATTCATGAAGATTTAAGCCAGAATTTTCTAAAAAGTCAGGCTGCTTTTCCCATTTTTTATTCAAGTTTGTTAAAGGCTTTTCTGGCGGTGGTGTAAACCGTCTCGGTGAAGCTGGTTCTCTGTCATCTTCGCCAAGTTCTTTGGTTCGGCTTTTTCCTTTCTTTTTACCTTTCTTCCTTCCTATAAAGTAATAATAGGGTTATAAATATAATTTCAAATTAAGTTAACAGGTTTTGGAATTTACAAAAAATATACTCCTGAAGTATCACCCTAACCTATGGCTACTGTCACATGTGGTCAGTGAACAAAACAATTGTAGCCAACAATGGTTCTTGAAAATTATAATTAAAGTTTATATTTTATTTTATCTGTATAATGAAATCACAATTATGGTATATATTTTAAATGGTAACATTTCAGTTTTCAAGTTTAGATTACTACTTCTTCCAGCATTTATTCCTTAATAGAAATAGTTCCAATGCTAGACTTTCTCCCATTTTGATACAGATCTTGCCTCAGTAATAAATTTAGAAGGAGAACTAACATGTTCAATGAGTGTAAGTATTATTTATATATCGTGAAACTTGAAAAAACAAATTTTCACATAAAAGGGAAAGTTGAAATGCAATTATTTTGTTTAACCAATGTTTCATTAATTATATTTAAAACTATATTTGTATTAACTAAATTTAACATTCAATAATAATAACCATGGTCACTATAAAAAATATGTTAGCCACAGGTTGGTGTAATAAATACGTTAAACATTAAATTTATGTTCTTCCGAATATATGAGCCAAACCAGAAGCTATATGTCATTAATCTAGCGAAATTGGTGCTTCAGATGATAGGAGGACCGAGGAAGGAAGAAAATTTTAAGTAAAGCTAAATTGGGTTTTCATCACCAAAATATTCTTTTAATCTTGGGAACAAAATTTGTGCTATTTATAAGTTTTGCATTTTCATTAAAATCATAAATTAAAACAAATTAGTAAATTTCCAACTTCAAGATCAACTTTACAATTAATACAGTATTGATGAGTAACATTTAAGTGCCAGTAAAGACTAGAGATAACACCACTGTAGTTCTTTTTGCGAAAAGTTCAGAGTTTGTACAATTATCGCAAATTTAAAGATGAAAGGGTTAATGTGAATTTGTTTTTCCACAGTGTAACATTACAGTTTGGTGCATTTCTTCTATTTAATATCAAATATACAAATTTGTTTGTAATAAATTTTAAAAACAATATATTGAATCTCTAATAATAATAATAATACATTGGAAATAAATGGTTCAGAAAATAAGCATAAAAAATTAAATATATATACCACTGTCTGCATTACATGCCACCCTCAGATCAAGATAATAATCGATCGATTGTTTTAAACCATGAATATCTTCATCTTCATCTTCCCATGTTGCTTGGTCATATGCTAGTTCTCTCCATTTCACCAGATATTGGGTAGTACCATCACGTAAAGTACGATGATTAATGACACGGTGAACTTTAAGCCAATCAGATTTAATACCATATTTATAAAACCTGAAAAAAAATATTTCAATCACTGTAAATAAATGTAAAAATAAATCAAAATATTTCAGGAATAGACACTGTAATACAAGATGGGTGATACATCATAAATGACACAATAAAGCATCCTTTTTCATGAAATAAACACCTTATGAGTGTTAATGTAAGTAGCATTTTAAAGTTATACTTGTAAAATTTTGTATATGATAATTTTAAACCATTTTAATTATTTTCCTTACCTTTCTTCCAGAGAGTCTGGGTCTGGTTCTTGGTTTCTTCTTCTAGCAGATCCAACATCATCATCATCATCCAAACCGGGAGTTGGTGGCTCATCTGGATCAAACTTCTTGAAGTAAGACCTTACCATCTATCGTAAAAACATAAAAACTTATAATTCCGAGCGCCATATAGTTTCACATATGTAACCATAAATCTTTTATATAAGTGAGGTACATAGTATTACAAATGAATATATAACAATCAAATTATAAATATAAAATACAAAATATCCTAAAGAAAATAAACACTGCTCTAAACTTAAGCTACATACTAGTGATGAGACGATTAATCGTCATCATCAAAATCAGCATATATTATCTTTATCTCAATCAATATTCTGCCGATTATTTTACATAAATTAGATTATATTATCTTTCTGCTTCACCTTCTTTTATTGAGAATGAAGGCTGTTTAGTAGTGGAGGTCAAATATACACTCCCAAGACGAAATCGAGTCACCCAAGAAACTGAAGAAAAGGCCGTTTCTGTATCACAATAGCCCTAAATTTAAAGTACTAGAATTTTGAATGTCTGTCCATATTTTCACAAATTAAAATTTTTAAAATTGACGTTCAGAAGATACTACAGTGTTCCACTCGCTCTCGGTTACAGATATGCGAATATAGATTTAAAAAAACTGGTCATGTTAATAAAATTTGTATATTAGCAGCTTCACAGAGTTTATAAATAGTTTGTATGACGAGAAACTCCGTAATAGCTAAATATCACTTGCCACACGTCCAACTTCAACATGTACGAAAAAGAGGGTGTGTTCGATGGTCAATATTCTTTAAGGGATTTGTTGATTGCTAAAGCAAAATGTCACATGAATTGTGTCCCACGAGTTTCGCTGCAGTAACTTTCTGCTCGAAAATTTTGAATGGTCACGTAATGTAAACAAACATGGAGGAGTTAGGTCAAGGCCTCTTTTTAAATAAATATCAATTGCAAATATTTTTTCTCCGATAGATGTTTTCAAATTATCTCGGATAATTATTTTCGCATTTTCGGAACATCAATTTGTTTTAAATGAAGCGAATTAATTATTTTCAATTATTCAGAATTTCAATTTGTTGCAATGCTTCCAATCATGGCTGCCACCAAAGTCTTTTAAAAATATTTTTTTTGACTCATACATTTTCCTTATATTCCTTCATATGGCTTTTATGATATTAATGATATTAAGTCGTTGCTTAAATTAATTAAATTAGATTTCAAAATATATTTATATTTCTTTATATAGATCAACTGACAATTGCTACAGCAAAGTGTCCCACAAAAATAAAGATTCTCTTCGCTGTAACTAGCTTAAGCATGACGTCACGATTAATTTCGTGGAACACATCCAGAGTCCTTGTTTGAAGATCGGGGTCATCCCAAGAGACTTTGGTCATCAAGGTCGCCTGACTTTACCCAATTGGATTTCATCTTATTGGGAATTCTGAAAGGAAAAGTGTATTACATCAAACCACCAAATCACATACTCTCATAAAACTAAAAGAAAACAATCGGCAGGTAATTGATGCTGCGACTCCCAATATGTTGGAGGAAAACTTCTGTAACCTAGAAAAGCATGTGCTGGCATGCCCTGATGATAATGGCAATCACTTCCAACAATTTGTGATATCGGTACGATTCTCACACAC